>PVHP010017162.1:0-34812 GCA_004024765.1 Zapus hudsonius
TGCGCGCGCGCGCGCGCGTGTGCCTGGCGGCTGGCCAGGGTGATTTCCCATAAACCACATGCCCGCCCGCTTAAAAGGCTGTGCCGAGAGCTGGCCGGAGAAGCTGGCCGGCCAGGGAAAGTGAAAGTTGCCTCGGTGCCGTCCGCGCCGCCCGCCCGCCCGCCGCTGCTCTCCGCATCCCGGGACGGACCGCGGCGCGGCCCTCGGCGGCGCGCAACCGGCGAGGGAGCGAGCGAACCGCGGCGGCCGACACTCGGGCCGGGGCCGGGGGCCGGGGGCCGGGACCCAGCTGCCCGTATGACCGCGCGGGGCGCCGCGGGGCGCTGCCCTCCCACGGTAAGCGGAGACCGCGGCGCGGCGCGGGGCTGAGGCCCGACTCGGGCCGGGGTTGGGTAGCGGGCGGCTCGGCCCGTCCCTCGGAGCGGGTTCCCGCGTGGCCCAGGGCTCCGGCTTTCTTACCGCCTCTGCGCACCGATTGCCTCAGGCCCCCGCTCGCTCGGGTGGAGGATGGTGGCCAGAGGTCCTGCAAGGCGCTTCTGCCGCGGAGTGCAGCTTTAGAGCAAAGGGTGGCTGCTCACCCCATTGCACTGAGGGGAACACTGAGCACGCACCCACAAGCAGGAGACGGGGTTGCAGCCACGGGCGTTTTGCCTGTCTCCAGGCACCGTGGCCATGACTTGGAATGTGGTATCTTTCCCAGTGGGCATCTTCCTTTGGCCACGCGCCTGTTTCCATGGCCTGCTGGGGAGTGGGTACTTCTGGATGGGGAAAGTTCAGGGGTCATCCAGATTTCGATTGCCAGGCTGAGCGCTGGCAGAGAGGAGGGCATGGGCAGGCTGCTACTTGTTCCAGCCCATAAGCCAGAGCTTTCGGGTGACTATTTGGGAAGGGAAACTGAGTCCCAGGTTTGCATGATGTTAGTCCCGGAAGAATCTGGCTCCTTGAGTTGGGGCTATTCTGGACCCCTGTTGATTGAGGAAAGTGGAAGGAGGGTTCGGAGTCGCAGAGCTGTGGCTGCGTATAAGTGCTCCAATAGTGTCCGTGATGCTGCTGCAACTACTAGAAAGTGGAGGGTGGCACTTTCAATGAACAGTACGTGGTCATAGAGTTCGCTTCTAAAAGAGCCCTGGGGGAGAATGAAATGAGAAACCTGGGGGAGAGGAGCAGAATATTTGATGAGTAGAAGAGAGGGCTGCAGGTGTATGGAAGAGAGTGAGCGCTCAGCTAAGATAGGAGATGGGATTGGGAAGAGAAGGGAAAGAGGGTTATGCCACAGGTATCAGGCAAAACAGGGGCTGGAGAGGCAAGCAGAAGAAAAAAAAAGAGCCAGAATTAGTCAGGGACAGCTTGAGGGTTTGGTCACTCCAGGTCTCTGCAGAGACTTACAGGACAGCTGTGTGGCGATGTCCCTGCATCTCTCTGAGCCTGCTGGAAGCTGCCTTAGGGCTGCTTCCACAGGCAGAGACTGAGGTGGTGGGTGGGAGGAAGAAGGAAGCCAGGAAGAGCCTGCCTAGCCAGATGCAAGCAAGAGTGTTAACCCTTGGGCACCTGCCCATCTGGATCCTTCTTGGGGCTTCAGTTCCAGGAGTGGCCCACTTCGGCAATCTTCAAAGTCAGCCTCCCATTGGTGGCAGCATGCTCCCACCCCTTCCCCAACCCACAGGTTTAGCAATGCCTTCACCTTGCTGTCCTCAAACATCAATGTCTTGAAGTCCCTTTGGTAAGGTCTTCATAAACACTCCTGTCCCCAAGATTCTTCCTTCCAAACCATGCGCACCAGGGACTCACAGCCTCAGTGGCAGAATCACCTTCTGCACAGACATTTCCTCTAATAGGTCCTAAGCCTGAGGTTCCAGAGGACCTGGGTACCCATTCTGACCCAGGATTATTTTAACCAACAGTGCCCAAGGTACTCCCACAGCATAGTGGTGCAACCCTTCTTTAAGTCAGGCTAGGACCCTCAAGGGCTCTGTGCTGAATGGCATGGAGCCACCCTGTGCCTTCTTTCTTCACGGCCATCAATTTCTGACATCTTGTAAGGCACTTGAAAGCCACCAGTCTCCCTGTCTAGTACCTCCTCACTGCCCAGTCAGAGCTGCCTTCCTTTACTGGTAAGAACTGGCAGGGCTTTCAGCTTTTAGAGGTACATCAGTGTTGTCTTGGGCTATTTTGTAGCTTCTGGTGTTTTTCCAATGTGCTACTATTTGCAGTATTTGTCTATCTACATTATAACAAAATATTATATAACATTGGGGCAGAGCCCAAAGTCAGAAAAGTGCCAGCTTTCACCCCACCCTACCAGCATTTTCCTGGATTGGGGGGGCATCAGTTGCCAGAAGAAGGCTCAGGAGCTCCCGGGAGAGGCAGCCTTAAGCTAGACTACAAAGCGCAAGAGCCCCTCTGCCTCTGCATGATGTCCCCTGGGGTGCCCTGTACAAGTCTATAGGGATCAGGGGATCTTGGAGAGGAAGAGGAAGAGGGAGATGGAAGAGTCAAGTCAGATGTCAGAAGCCTGTCATTCTAGAGCTGAGCAGCTACCAGTCCAAGTAGGTGGCAAGAGCCTGCTGACTGAATGCATTTCAGATCAGTCTCCCACAGGCAGGTCAAGCAGCAGTGTCCTAAAACAGCCATTATTGCATCCAGTTAATCAGTTGAGCTGCTCTTAAAATGCATGCCAGGGGTCCAGAGGTCTCTTTTCCACTAGCAGAACCAGGTGATAAGGGAGGGCAGGCCCATGGCAATGTCTCTAGTTTGCAATCTGAAAACTGAGAGCTGAATATGAGCTTGACAGCAGCTTACAAGGTGTTTGTCTCAGTGTTGATGTTGCAAGGACAGAATAAAGGGTAGACACAATCCTGCCCATGGGAATTTCCCAGACCGCTAGGATTTGGACTGGCAGGCACACTACAGGAGTCATTATTACAAGTTCTCTGCGTAGTTGGTCTGGTCCAGGTTAATCTGGGAAGGCTTCTTGGAGAAGACGACATTTAGTTTTTTATCAAGGGAAGCAAAGTTGTGCTCTGCATGATGGAAAATCTGACGTAGGGAACGTTGCATCCTGGGATGTAAGGCAGGATCTGCAATGTTATAGAACTAAGACTGTTTTACCCCCAGTGAGGCATGGGGGTAGCTGGAAGTAGGTGGGGAAAGTGAGCACTGGAGAAAAATGACTCCCTTTCTGTCACAGACATGGCTGGGCCCCCAGCTGCTGCTGGTCTGTCTCCTGGTGAGCAGGAGTATTGCCAAGGAGGTGTCGGAGCACTGTAGTGACATGATTACGAATGGACACCTACAGTTTCTGCAGCAACTGGTGAGTGTGAGGCTATGCCTTCTCCCTACTGGGGAAATTGAGGCAACTATACCTACAGAGCAAAGACAAAGAGAGAGGTTGCATGAAATAGAGCTATGTGGGCCATGGCTGCCCTCGTACTCCGCTCACAGACCTTCTCTGGTTCAGGATTTGCATGCTTCTCTCCACCTCCCCACAACCCTGAAGCCTTTCTGACTCCCCTGCAGGCAGCTAGTTGCCTGGGTTAATAGTGGCCCAGGAATGTCCACTGTAGATTCTAAAAGGCTCCTTGGTTCTGCTCTGGCTCAGAGAATACCTCTTCCAGGAAGTCAGCCCATTCTGCCTGCTGGGTCCAGATGGTGTGTACAGCACCAGGACTCCCTGGCCCTTGCCCTGAAATTGGGGTGGCCTGCTCATCTATGCCATGAAAGGAGCCCATGTTTCATCATCAGTAATTCCTAATGTCTGGGTTGGTTATGTTTCATGGCTCCTGTCCCTTTCAGCAGGAAGTTTATCACCCTTATCCACCAGGCAGGGTGGGGCATTTGTGGTTAAAGCCAGATCCAGGGGATGATGTGTATTTTAGGAGCATCTAGCCCAAATCACTACAGATCTGGACTCTCCAGAGTGTAGCCAGCCTGTGCTTGAATTCTTGCTATGACAGGGTGCTCACTACCTCTGATGGAAGACTATATCCTATATTCTCTTAAAGATAATGCTTTCTTAGACTAAATCTGTGATTCTTTGGGTTGAAATAAAAGGAAGAGATTTTGCTTTCCTACAGTCCTTCTCTAGGCATGTGGGACACACTGATTCTCCATCAGCTATGACTGTTTTTGAGATGTGGTTGAGGGAAAATGGATAAAGTTCAAAACTCAATCCACCCAGAAGCCAGGGCTCCTATTCTGAGGCCATCTAAATTGAGTTGTAGGTACCCTGTAGTCATGTCCTCTCTCTCTTACAGATCGATAGTCAAATGGAGACCAAATGCCAGATTGCCTATGACTTTGTAGACCAGGAGCAGTTGGTGAGTAGCAACTGTTTGTAAGACCCTTGTGCCCACCTGTGTACCTGTGTGCATGAAGGCAGCAGAATCCATAGAACTGGATGAGATGAGAATGGGAGGATCTCTTGGTGCTAAGGTTCTGGGTGTCAGCATCCAGGGGCTGGGTCCAGAGCTCAAGTCCCTTGCTGTCCCATTCCTCTGACCAGACACATATCAAGTACTTACTGAATGCCAGGCACTTTTTCAAATTAGTCTTAACAGTGCCACTGTGAAGTCCACTAATATTGTTATTACTCACGCAGAAGCAGAAGAGCACAGCTAGTAAGTGGTAGAGGCCTGATTTCAGCCAGGGCATGCTCTCACATCGGGTGCTTTAGAAGAGTATGTCACCTCCTTCCACCATCCAGAAGCCAGAGAGGCAGGCCAGCCCCATTTCCTACCCCACACCCAACCAGCCACCAAGTGCAGCTAGTACTGACCTTCCAGCACCTCAGGGTTCTGCCCCTCCACCTCCACTCAATTCCCTGACAATTTCAATTAGGCTTTTCTAATTCCAGGGATCCCCTCATCCCACCACTAGAGGGAGCTCTTTGAAACCCCAACCCCCCTGCCTTCACCTTCTTCCCCAAATCTGTCAGGGCCCCCATGGCTCCAAGAAAAAACCTGGTTGTCTAGCTTGGTGTCTCCATCAAACAGCTCTGTTCCACCTCCTTTCCCTGCTCCTTCCTGCCTCACAGCCTTTGCACTGGTTCTTCCTGATGCCTGTCACACCTTCCCAAGTGCCCCACCCACCTCCTGTGCCACACCTGTCCACCCTTGTGCCTCACACAGACCAACCATGCTGCCCAGGCATTATTGCTGTATCTGAGCTTCCACACATCATACCCATGCACCTTGGTGGAAATAAAAAATCACTTCATGGTCTAAAGAATAGCCTAAGCATGTTCACTCCTTACCCACTCAGACCATGACATAACACACACCTACTAGGAGCCCACTGAACTGTGTGCTAAAGATACACCATTAAAGTAGTTTCTGCATTCTAGCCAACCACTGTCTCCTAAGGAAGACAAAAGCTGAGTTTATTCTTAAAAATCATGAGGTCTTCAGTATCTCCATATCTTAGACAATTTGAAGGGGCTATATAGCAAAGAGATTTTGTGAAAACAAGCAGAAGGGAAGATAAAGAGAAAGTGGAAAGGGGTCCCTATGCACACCCTTCCTGTGTACATGATCTCAATTAAAGCCTTGTAGTCTGGAAATCCAAATCTCTCTCTAATCAGAATCCACCCTTCCTTCACTCTAGCTCAATTCCCAGTTGTGTTAGATCCAAAAGAGAAAATGAGAGAGGCCAAGGGCATCATTCTCGTCATCACCAGAGTGGTGTGTCCTCTCCTCAGGAGTGCAGGACAGCAGGCTGCAGCCCTCCATAGATCTGCCTGGGGTAGCAGACATCTTGTACAAAACATGGGTTCCCAAGCTACCTCAGCCAGGCCCTAAGCTCTTCCTTCTTATATTCTAGGATGATCCTGTGTGCTACCTTAAGAAGGCATTTCTCCTGGTGCAAGACATAATGGAGGACACGATGCGCTTCAAAGATAATACACCCAATGCCTATGCCATTATGCAGCTCCAGGAACTCTCTATAAATTTTAATAGGTGCTTCACCAAGGATTATGAAGAACAGAGCAAGGTAGGAAGGTCCCGGGGCCAGAACACCTGCTAAGGGCTGCTATGGAAGTTCCACCCTGCCCTCATGTGCTCACCCTATCCCTGTCATCACTCTCTCATTCATTTCTTCACCCCACAGATCTTCATCAACACTCAGTAGTCAAGAGGTGCAAGAGTGCTAGGCCTTGATGGTGACCTCAGATCAAGAAATCCCTGGTCTCCACCCTCATGGGGCTTCTGGTCAAGTGACAGTTAAACAATGGCACAAGTGAATATAATTGCAAACCAGAAAGTCTATTCAGTCATTCAACAATTTGGCATCCTTAGTGTACCAGGAAACAGCTTGATCAAAACAGGCAAAAATCCCCACAATCATGGAGATTAGATGGGAGGGAGGGAGTAGGGGTGGCAAGACAACTCCAGTTGACAGGCATGTGGATGGAGAGTGGTGATAACCGCACTGGAGAAGGGTAGACTGGGGAGCGGAGGTCTGAAGAAGAGTGAGCCTGGAACAAGAGCCCAGGGCTCTGAGAGAGCACCAGAGAATTCTAACTTAGATGGGGATTCAGAGAAAGAGACAAAGACAACTCCCAACATGAAAGAGCAGTTGTTAAAATATTACAGAACAGGAAATGCTCTGCACAGGTAGCCATGAAGCTTAGCATTTAGGGATCCAAATAGTGTCCTCATGATCAAGGTGTGGGAGGGAGAGGGGAGGAAGGAGAAAAGGCAGGAGGCATATCCTTTGGTGTTTCAAATACGTGGACTTTTGTTTTATGTATGTGCGAGAAAAGCCACCATGAGCTGGCAAGTGATCCAATGTCTCTGATGTTGTAACACCATCTTGTGTTGTATGCAGAGTGGACTATGAGGGGCAGGGATGGGAGCCAGGAGACCAACAGGAGGCACGTGTCCAGGACAGAGGGATGCAGTGAAGGTGGAGATGATATGTTCCAGCAGGCTTGGGCAGATGGGACTTGGCGCTTGCTAGGGATGGAAGGGACTGAGAGAAAGGATGAGTCAGGATGGTGTTGTCTGGAGTGCCTGGATATTTCAGTGATGCAAAAATGAGGCTGGTAGAGCAGGTTTGGGGAAAGACCCGAGTTCTGTTCAAGACACATTAGGTGGAACACTGAGCAGGCAGCTGCAGGCTAGGGTCTTGAGTGTGACTGGCAACACACAGATGCTGTCTGTGAAGCCTCGGGATTCTATAGCACCACCTGTGAGAAGAGAACAGGCCCGGGAGCTCAGCATTTGCCCCTCATGGTAAGGAGCAGCCTGAGAGGTGGGAGCAGAACCATGCCTCAGGGTCAGCTTTGTCAAGTAGGATTGAAAAGTCCAACAAGATAAGGGCTGAAAAGCATCTGTTGGTCCGTTGGATTTGGCAACCATGGAGGTTGCTGTTGGAGGCAGATCAGGGAGAATAGAAAGAAAGGAAGTAGAGACCACACTGTGGAGGAACTTGGCTGCAAAAGGGAAGCGGGAAACCAGATGTAGCTGGAGACGGTGTGTGGTGGAGGAACAGTTCTTTGATGAGAGGTTAAAACTGTATCCAACATTGAAGGTACTGAGAATCACTTGGGGAGCTTGTTTAAAACTCAGAGTCCCAGCATGCAATCTCAGAGGCTCTGCTTCCCTGAGTCCATGGGCAGGCCTGAGAATCTGCATTATCCCTTGCTTATCCCATGATTAAGATAGACCAGCCCTCAGATTCCCTTGGGTGGATTCACCCTGTACATGCTGAGAAGTAGCTTAGGATGGAGGGACAGGAAACCCAAGAAGAAGACAGCCCCAGCTAGAGGCCACCAGGAAGTCAGAGAGGAAGTTGAGCTCCTGACCAGGTAGACACATCCTCTGTGAGACAACTCAAGCATCAAGGTTCCAACAGAGTATGCCAGGTTTCTTTGTGATGTATGAAGTGAAATGTGAAGGAGATAGTTTTGTGAAGAGAAAGCAAGAAGGAGCCAGCTAGCCTGCCTTAACAGCTTCTGGGAAAGGCCTGGTGGCATTGTTGTTCTGACTTCCTATGAATCAAGTGTGACAATTCATTTGGCTCTTCCCATGTACCTGGTGACTGTTAGAGCCGAGCCAGGTTTTACTTACCTGTTTGTCTGGTAAGTGTTTATTACAGGCCTGCCGTGACCAGGCCATGGGCATACAAGGACTTTATAGTAGTAGCCTTGGAAAACCATAATTCTTCCCTGTATAGCTCAAAAGGTTCAAGGAAAAACATGACCTTCTGGAAGTTGATCATAGATGACGCTGTCATCATGCATGGCACAGCATAGTATGAAAGGAGAGGTGAGCCCAGGACAGAGCACTGCAGCATTTAGAATCTAGTATAGAGCCTGAAGGTGGGAGATGGGTCCTCAGAGCTGTGATAGGTATGAGAACCTGTGCCTTGGGAGCAGAAGACAACAACTCATCAGGAGGGATTGAGGGCTCCTGAGCCCTCCTTCAAGACATACCAGTGCCAGAAAAAGACCCTCATGTCTGCTGGCCTTCCCAATTCCCTTTTCCACACAACAGCAAGATGATGTCTCTAAAAATGAAGTCTTAGTATACCACCCACTTCTCCAACAACCTTCCAGAATTTCTTTTTTTGGTCTCTGGATAAAATTTAAAGTTCCTAGCTGGGTGTGGTGGCAAACACCTTCAATCCCAGCACTCGGGAGGCAGAGAAAGAAGGATCACTGTGAGTTGGAGGTCAGTCTGGGACTACAGAGTGAGTTCCAGGTCAGCCTGGACTAGAGTGAGACCCTACCTTGAAAACACCAAAAAAAAAAAAAAAAATTAAAGTTCCTACACAGACAAGACCTTGACCTTGGCAGAGATCTTTCCAGGTGTACCTGTTTTTTTTAGACTTTTACTGACAACCTCCATACATATACACAATATCCCATGATACTAATCCTTTCCCACCACCCTCCCTTTCCTCCTCCTTATTCCTCTGAATCCCTTCTTCTTTCTACAAGTTGCAACTCTTGCCTCCTAAATGGCCACTCCAGCTTCCTTTCACTCATTTTGTGCTTCATATTTTCCTACCTCAGGACCTTTGCATAATCTTAGTATTCTTACTGCCTTTGAGGTTCTCCCCAGCCTGGCTAACTTTAGTTGGCTCTTTGGGGAGGTGCTCTCTGAACCCTCACTTAGCTTCAGCTGGCTCAGTACACTTTTTAAAAAAATATTTTATTTATTCATTTTCAAGCAGAAAGATACAGAGAGAGAGAGAGAGAGAGAGAGAGAGAGAGAGAGAGAGAGAGAGAGAGAGAGCGCACCAGGGCCACCACCTTGTGGGTCTGGCTTATGTGGGTCCTGGGGAATTGAACCTGGGGCCTTAGGCACTGGAAGCAATTGCCTTAACCACTGAGCCATCTCTCCAGCCCTCAGTACACTTTCAACAGTGTGTTACCCCAGAGGGACTCCGTGCCTAGTTTATTGGGAACCTCTTCTCTCTTGTTCATCACATGATCCCCAAGTAATTACATATGCCTGGCACTTCTCTATTTGTTGGATGGAATTAATGGCATCACTTTCAGCTTCAGGATAGATGCTGCTATAAACCCAAGGGGAGGGGAGGGGAGAAATGAAGGGGGGAAGAAGACTGATGTGAGAAAGTCCAAGGGAAACTGACAGATGGGACTGTGACAGGAAGCTCATGGCCATGCTCACAAAGGGGGTCCTGTTCTCCTAGGCCTGTGTCCGAACTTTCCGTGAGACTCCCCTGGAATTGCTGGAGAAAATCAAGAACGTCTTTAATGAAACGAAGAATCTCCTTGAAAAGGACCGGAACATTTTTAGCAAGAACTGTAACAACAGCTTTGCTAAGTGCTCCAGCCAAGGTAAGCACAGAAGAAGCCAGCAGGAGTGGGGGTGGGGGTGGGGGCTGTATGCAAGGTGACATACTGGGCTGGAAGGACCCTACAGGCAGCCTGGCTGCTCAATGTGTTTCTCTGTGTGTAGATGTACTTGTTTGTGTATATATGTGGCTTCATGTACCTCAGGGCTCCTGGGCACATGTCTTTTCTGACATGTGTATGCATGCACACCAACATATGCCTGCATGTACTGACTCACTGCCTCACTTGATGTGGAGGCATCAAGAAGGCCCATGCTGGTGGCTGTGACGTTAGGGAGTGGGGAAGGGGACACCTCGCAGAAAGCCATGTAGGCATGGCAGCTTTCCCCCTTCGGCTCTGCAGACTTGCTGAACAAATGGGGGTTCCATGGAGAGAGCAGATGCTCCATCTGGGAGTCAGGGCCCTTGTTCCAGAAGCCCTTCTGCAAAATACCAGGATCCCCTGGCTCCAGAAGTCCCCAGGATACCTTGGGTGTCCCCTCAAGGGACAAGGCTGGACTTGAAGTCTGAATGAACATCATTCAAACTCTCCCACTGTTGGCTCAGCTGCATACCTGTGCACCTCACGTGTTCTCGTCTCTGCAGCCTACACCATGTGTGTCCTACGTTCAACCTTGTTCCCCAAGGCAGGGGCTCAGGCCCTGCCACCTGCCAATGGCCAAGTCCAGTCTTGTTGCTTCAATGTCAAGGCCCCAAGCTTTGACCACTTTCCAGCTCCAGCCTGTTCCTGCCTGAGGCTGTGGTTATGGTGGTTTGGCTCCTGGCTGTGCATGAAACAAGTGTCTTGGGGGCTTCCAAGTGTCTTGTGTTAATCCAAAAGGCCACTGCTCCTGGCCTGACTGCTGCTTATGTCTGGCCAGCTAGAGCCCTAATATTATGTCCTGTGATCCTCCTTCTCCTGAGCCCCTGTCTGTGCATCTATACCCTGCCTTTGGCTCTTTGTCCATGATGCCCTGCACACTACCCCTTCCTGCCTCTCTCTGCCCAGTTCTGTCCTCTCCTCAGCCCCAGAGCTGAGTTAGGAGAGGAGGGATTCCCCCAGCCCCTATCCTTCTCGTGACCCCCTTGGGGGAGCTGTGCTAGAGGCTAGTGACTCTATCTCCTCCCCATCTTTCTTTCTCCCCCTCTCTGTGGTTCTTTCAGATGTGGTGACCAAGCCTGATTGCAACTGCCTGTACCCTAAAGCCACCCCTAGCAGTGACCTCGCCTCTGCCTCCCCTCACCAGCCCCTCGCCCCTTCCATGGCCCCTATGGCTGAGTTGACCTGGGATGATTCTCAGGGGACAGAGGGCAGCTCCCTCTTGCCCAGTGAACAGCCCCTTCGCACAGAGGACCCAGGCAGTGCCAAGCAGAGACCACCCAGGAGCACCTGCCAGAGCCTCGAGTCTCCAGAGACCCCAAGCCTCGAGGAGAGCCTCACTGATGGTCCGCCACAGCATGATTCTTCTGCCCAAGCCCCCATCTCTAGGATGGAGAACATTCTTGATGCTTCATTGGGCACTAACTGGGCCCTAGAAGAGGCCTCTGGAGACACCAGTGAGATTCCTACGCCCCAGGAAGCAGAACTTTTCCTTTCCAGGCCAATAGGGGGCAGCATCCAGGCAGATACTGCCAGACCCAGCAACCTCCTCTCAGCCTCTTCTCCACTCCCCCCATCAACAGAGGACCAATGGCCAGCAGATGGAACAGGCACTCCCTTGCCAGAGGTGGACCCTGTGAAACCCACTGGCCAGAATCACACCCCTGAGAAGACAGACCATTCACCTACTCTACCGGGAGACCCTCCGGAGCCAAACTCACCCCATCTTGCGTCGATGCACCCCCAAGGCCTCAGCAACCCTGCCACCCTCTCTGCTCAGCCCCCACTTCTGAGAAGCCACTCATGGGGCGTTGTGCTGACCCTTGGGGAGCTGGAGGGCAAGAGGAGCACCAGGGACCGGAGGAGCCCCCCAGAGCTGGAAGGAGGAGCAGGAAGTGAGGGGGCAGCCAAGCCTCTGGTCCGTTTTAACTCCATTCCTTTGACTGACACAGGCCATGAGTGGCAGCACTTGGGATCCTTGGACCCCCAACTCCCTGGGTTTGTCTTCCGCCTGCTGGTGCCCAGCATTATCCTGGTCTTGCTGGCCGTCGGGGGCCTTCTGTTCTACAGGAGGAGACGAAGGGTAAGGAAAGCCCCGGGAGAGGAGGGCATCCCTTAGGGGCAGGGCAGAGGACGGTGGGGTGCAGGTTTGGAGGAACGCGGGGTTCTACCAGGAGTCCCTAGATACTAGGTCCCAGGGTACTAGGTGCAATAGCGTTGCTTTAAATATGCGAAAGGTTCCAGCCTGAAGATTACTGGGAGGAGACCAGAGCAGAAAAGAGTGGGAGAGAAATTCCTAGGCTTGCAGCAGGATGACAGCGAGGCAGGAGGGGGAAGAAGAATTCTGTCCTGGGAGCTCTGCAGACCTGGGCTTGAGGACCTGTAGAAGACACCTGCATGGACAGGACAGCAGAGGGTATATTATCTTTAGCAAAGAAGCTCAGGAATCTCCCCTGGCCCTCTTCTGGAAAGACTTACAACTCTCTCACTAATGTCTGGGGCAGCCCAGCACCACAGTGAACCCATTTTTCCTGTCCCCAGAGCCATCGAGTACCTCAGACATTGGATTCTCCCATGAGGCGGCCAGAGGGCAGGTGAGTGATTGGAGTGGGGCTCTGGGAGGTATTAGGTGTCAGTTTGAGATCTATTCCCTCCTAGATTGCAGGGAGGGCTTCCCTCTCTTGCCCTAAGGAAATATAGCTACAGAACAGGGTGAGGGTGCAGAAGAGGAAAGGGGAGGAAGGAGCGATTTTCATTCCTAGATAGCTGGGCTTTTCCCTGATTTCTTCCTAGAGTTGACAGTTTTGGGTCTTTTAAATCTCGCAGAGCTTATGTACGGTCTTGGGGTGGAGGAGGGTAAGCCTAGAGGGTCCCCTTGATGCCATGTTCCTGCTGAAGTCTTATGCCAGCCTTGTGCTCTGCCTGCAGCCCGCTGACCCAGGATGAGGACAGACAAGTGGAGCTATCAGTATAGAGAGGATTCTAAGGTAAGGTTCTAATTTGGATCTCTCTCTCTCTCTCTGCCCCTTAAAAAGAGTGACCCTTCTCCAGTCACCCTCCCCTGTTGTCAATACCACTGACTCCCTGGAGGTCCACACACTTGACTCCCTCCTTCTTGTCCTTCTCACCTCTCCATTCATTCGTCGCCAGGTCCAGCCAAGCCCCTCCTTCCCAGGCATCAGGTCTCCCACCTGCCCTTGTGTCCTTTCCCTGACACAAGGCCAGACATTGCTACCTCTACATTTATTTTAGTCTTGTTGCCACCTTTGATCCTAAAGCAAATTCCTCCTTCTCCTCTACTGTGACTTTTGTGAAATCTTTACTGCCCTGGAGAAGGCTCAGTGCTCTGCTTGAGGGCCAGCCCCTTCAAGCACAAGCATTCCCAGCTTGGCTTCTAAACCCTCCAGCAGCACCATCAGGCAGCCAGACTGTTTTCCCCCTGGCCATGCTCCCCAGCCAAGGTCATTGCCACCTCTGCTTTAGAATCCTAGTGCCACAAAAGTCCTAGGAGGGTTCTCATTGGTCATTTAGCCAGTGCCTCATCCCAAAAGGGCAACTCTGCATCCTCAATAGGAAGTTGGCCACCTTCCTGTCATACCCCCAGTGCCAAGCAAACTCTCTACCTGCAATATTCTATACCACCTTCACATAACATGAGATGAACCAGCCAAAGCCTCCTTCCCTGTCCTTCCTCACTACTCCTCCTTCATATTCCCATGAGACCATCAGATAATTTGTATTTAGCCATCCATATCCCCTTTAAGACTTTTCTATGCTAAGTGTGGCCAAGTCCCTCAAACATTCCTTATATGATATGGTTTTCAGACCCCTCACCATCCTGGACACACTCGTTTGTCAATGTCCCTCTGAAAATGTGGCGCCCATCCCTGGACACAGTACTCCAGATGTTGTCTGACCAGCTCAGAGTACAGTGGGACTGATGCCTTCCTTGATCTGGACAGTACTCTTCTACTCGTGCAGATTAAGATTGCATTAGTTTTTAACAACCGCATCATACCTGTTGTCATATGTTGAGTGTATGGTCTATTAAAACCCCTAGTTATACTCACATGAGCCTCTGTACAACAGACCTTCACCATCCTGTACTTGGATAACAACTCTTTTAACTAAAGCACAGGAGTTTATACTCACCTTTGTTAAAGCTACTTGTTGGTTCTGTCCATGCCCTAAGCCTACTGAAAGTGTTTTGACTCCTAATTTTGTTACTTCATAGCCGCCTGGTTGTGTCCCCTGCCCACTGATAAGTGCCTTCTGTTGTCTTTTACCCAAATTGTTGAGAAAGATGTGACTTGTATTCTTCCTCTCTGAGCCCAGCCCACACCCAGACTATCAGGAAGCCTCCCCTTCCTCAAGTCTCCACCACCCTCTGGTTGTTCTTTTAATTAACATCCCTTCTGCTCTTTTGTATCTGGTTAATACTATATTGATATGCACATATTTATACATTGTTTTTATATAGCTTAAAATCTTATTTTGTGTGTCAATGTCCATTCTGCACTCTAAGAAGATTGTACGCCCCTTGAGGGCAGGAACTATCATAAACTTTTTTTTTTTTGCAATACTTTTTCCATCCTGGGTTCTAGTATAGACAGGGCCACTCTGTATTTGCTACAAATTCAGTAAATGTTGACTGGCTGACTGTAGAGCTGACTTACCAACTGACCCTGCCAGCTTTCCCTAAATGACCTTCTAGCTGAACAATTAACTCTGTCTGACTAACAGGTTGGCTGACTGTACAACCATACTGGTTGTTGGTAACTGCCTAAGTGACTAGTTGTTGAATGGTGAATTGATTTGCTAACTAGCCGGCAGAGTGCCTGGTTGTTTTGTAATTGACTGGCAGAATCTCCCGGTGACCCATTCAGATTTCCAGTCATACCCTTGCCTCATGTAAGCAAGATATCCCGTGTGTAAGTTGAAAGGACTAGATCCTCCTACAGAGGAGGTGTCCGGTAGATGCTCAGAACCTGGGGGAACCCTTCTGAAAAAGATCAAGCAGTAACAGTGTGCTGGAGTCCCTGGGTTCCTCATGGCAGTGGGATGGGCTGAGATGGGTGAATGGATAAGCTGGGGCATTGACAGGGTGGTGAGAAAGACTCAGAGCACCTAAGAAGTGTAAACAGAGGATGGAGGTCCTTGGGGACTCTGTGGCTCAGTGCTGTGCCATCTCCCAGTGGGCCATCAGTTTCCCATTTCCTTGTCATCTCTATGGTCTTGCCTTCTGTCCTGAACCATCTGCACCCCTGCTTTCCTTTCCCTGCATCCCAACTCTCAGGCCTGCCCAAGCTTTCTAGTTCCTCCCTTCAGGATTTCAGAATTTTTTAAAATATTTTATTTATTTTTATTTGAGAGAGAGAGAGAGAGAGAGGCAGACAGAGAGAGACAGAGAGAGAATGGGCACAACAGGGCCTCCAGCCACTGCAAATGAACTCCAGACACATGCGCCCTCTTGTGCATCTGGCTTTACGTGGGCACTGGGGAATCGAACTCAGGTCCTTTTTCAGGTTTGCATTGCAGGCAAACGCCTTAACCGCTAAGCCATCTCTTCAGCCCAGGATTTCAGAATTTTGCTCAGCAAGTCCAGTGATCAGGTGGTCCCTATGCCAGGCCTGGAGATCCTTTGGGAAATGAGGGTCTGCGTGAAGACTGACTGTTGCTCTTATGAGATGAGAGTGAAACACACAGAGGAGAGCCTAAGAGAGGATTATAGAGCTGCAGAAAACTCAGGCACTTAGCTCCAGGGAGCTAGAGATAGGGCAGAAGGCTGGAGTGTGCCCTCTGGGACCTGGCAGAGCTTGTGGTTTGTCTGTACCAACATGGCTCATGTCCAGTTCATAGTTTCACCTTGCTTCCCCTCCAGAGCATGGGAATTGGCTGGAAGCCAGAGGTTATGGGTCTCATCTTCCCTTCTTAGCCATCATAGGCTTGGCCAGTGAGGCCATGGATATTAGGGGGAGGCACCACACAGGGTCTAAAGTCAAACTGTTGGATGGAATCCAGGGGATTTCTGCTCTGTGGAACAAAGCATTCTGAAGATGCTGGGCAAGGGGACAGAGGACAGGGGTGGAATGGGGAGAGAGCAGGGCCCTGGCTCCCATGGACAAGGTGGGGCAAGTCCCCGGGCCCATCTGGTCTACTCACGGTTGAACATGCCTAATGGAAGTTGGGAGTTCCTTTGTCCTGCTTTTAGCCTCTGCCCTTCAATCTTTCCTCTTCAGTTGCCTTCAGCCAACTATCACCTTTAAAGACCCTCTCAGATGAGTCTTGTGGAGGTTAAAATGAAAAAATTATATACTAGAGTTAGCAGGAATCACCCTTGGTTCATCAGGCAGCCTTGCCTGAGGGGTCTAAACATTCAAGAGCCACCCTCCCTGGCTCCCTGTCAGACCCATCTGCTTGAGTAATGACCCCTCTGCTTTGTGGACCAGACCCCTCCAGTCCCATCACCTCGCTCTGTGGTCTCTGTTTTCCCAGGAGGAGAGGTAGGATGTGAGGCCGGTAGGGCCAAAGGCTTGGGCTGCTGCCTGGTCTTTCTGTGGTGCCTGAGTTGGCTGGGAGGGCCAGAGAAGAGATGGGAAGAAGCAGTGCCAGTAGCCCTCAGGAATGCCACACCTCCCCCAGCTATGTCATCAGCGACCCTCCCCATATTTCTACTTGCTGATCAACCTTCTTCCCTCGTCTCTCCTACAGCTGGGCGCACAGGACGATCTCTCCATGGAAGGAGACGTTTTAAGAGCATCCACTGCCACTGTCCCCAGCTGTCTTCCTGGGAATGTGGCCTGCTACTACCCAGAGATCCTGTCTGCCAGGACTGGACCAGAGCAGCCCAGCTGGGGTCCTTCCACCATGACCCCTAGACTCTCCAATGAGTGAGGGCCGGTGCCCTCGATGCTGCCGCTATTTATTGTGGGCCCTGGAGGCTCTCTACACTCAAGGAAGGCTGGCAAGCCCAGCTCAGGACCCTCTCCCTCAGGGGTTGAACCCTTCTCTTATTTCCTGCCTCACCAGCATCCAGGCCAAGAACCCACCAGCCTGTGTGGCCTATGGGAGGCCAGAGTGGGGCACTAAGGAGTGGAAGAGCCCTGAACCTATAGGACCCATCTGGTGCCAAGGAATCCCAACGTAGACAGGCAGGGACCTGTCTCAAGAGAGGAGAGCCTGTGATTCGCAGGGCGGAACAGTGTCAGCCAGATTTCCTGTAAAGGCAAAGGCGTGCAACCCAGAAGATGGGAAGAGGAGGTCTCTGGCTGTTTGTGCTGACAGCTTGAAGGGCTCTGCACTCTTGACTTGCCTAAATGCCCTCTGCTGGTAGCCAGACAGCAAAGGGAGTCTAACCCTGCCCTCAGGACCAATCCAGCCTGGCTCATGTTACCAAGAGGAGGACCAAGCTCTGACCTGGGCTCCTCCTTCCCTCCAGCCCCTGCCAGAGCTCCTCCAGGAGGCCTGGCAGAGGAACCCCTCATGAAGGAAGCCATTGCACTGTGAATACTGAACCTGCCTGCTGAACAGCCCACCCCATCCATCCCTGAGAGCAACCATCCGTCCGTCCATCCATCCGAATATCTTCCCATCCCTTTAGACACTCCCCAGCTTCCTGCACTGAGCTGGCCTCATTTGTCGACTGAGGGAGCCCCTAAGCCCTGACCTTCCCCGCCAGGCCTTTGACTCCCTAGGGTGGAGCTGTGGGAGAACTGCCTGGGCCATGAGCCAGAGCTGGTCTTTAGGCTGTGTTGTTCACCCAGGTTTCTGCATCTTGCACTTTGACATTCCCAGGAGGGAAGCGACTAGTTGGAGGGAGAAAGGGAAGGGAGGCAGAGAGGCCACTGGGAAAACTCTGACTGAAAATGGATGTTGGAAATATGAGTGTACCCCGAGGTCAAGATAGATGTTTATACCCCAACACCTCAGCCCAATCTCCTTTCCCTGCTGCCTATAGTCTGGGATGAGCTCTCTGGACTGGGCTGCACTATAGCCACTCCTGCGTGGCCCCGGGTCTTACCGTCTTCAGGACTTCAGACTGGACCCCAGATAGGCAGATACTCTCCCACTCTCACCTACCCCCACCCTGCCATCTCTGGCCCAAGCAAGCCAGGGCTGGAGAGGGACCAGGAGATCAGTCATCTGCTTCCAGCTCTGCTTTGAGATCCTCTGTTTTTTGGGTCAGCCCTTGGCTGTGACTCTGAGACCTGGGAATGGGTGACAGGGAGTCACCTGCCCCTCAGTCTCTTTATGCTGCTGTGTCCCTCCTTTCCTGCCACTGAAAGATCGGCCGTCCCTGGTTGCTGGGTCGCAACCCTCCCTTCTTGGCCAGAGTGAGTGAGGGTCTATAGGCCCATCAACCCTGTCCAGAGACTGACCGCTCAAGGGAAGGGCAGTGGAGACCATTCTGTGGGGCTCATCCTTCTAGTCACAGACTGTATTCTATGCTAGAAAATACATATTTAAAAACAGAAGGAAAAACACAGGAAAAAAAGGCATTCTTCCCCTTACCTGTCCACCTTAAACATATAGTATTAAAGTCAGAAAAGCAAATCCAACCCCTCGCAGAAGCTCTTTGTGGGCGCTTGGTGGCATGAGAAGAGGAGGAGCCCCAGATCCACCTCTGGGTGCCTCCCCCGCGCAGAATCCCTTTCCTCTGAGAAAGCCCAGAAGGAGCATTGACTCACCAACTGTGAGACTGTGTTTTTATACTTGGAAGTGGTGAATTATTTTATATAAGGTCATTTAAATATCTATTTAAAAATAGGAAGCTGCTTATATATTTAATAATAAAAGAAGTGCACAAGCTGCCATGTGTGAGTCATGGGAGAAGTTGCTTTTGAGATGTGGGAACATTAGGTGAACAGGCAGAAGCTGCTCCGTGAGCCCCACTCGGATTTTTCCAGGGTATTTTGGGGGCTTTCTCCAAGTTTTGGTGGTGTTACTAAACATTTGATTTGCTGTCCCAAACACATTCATCTGCATATCTGTTTAATAGGAAGGGGGCAGAAGGCAGCCAAACCTCAGGCCTGGCCACTGCCCCCCAAGCCCAGCCCAGCCTGGGCGAATGGCTGGTTGGGCTCTGTCCAAAGGCCCCCAGGGGTCCCCAGGGAGGAGGCTGTGAGAGACTGAACCCTGTCTCCAGGGTGGGCGGGCGAGGACGGCAGGGAAGGGAGTCTAGTATGTGTGTGAGGCCTTAGGACCTGAGCTTCCTACCAGACCAGGGATAGGGCCCTCCATGGGAAGACACTGCCCAGAGAAGTGTCAGAGCAGACTGGAGCAAGTGAAGGCTCTGCACCCCAACACAAAACTAAGACCAGGGGTCTCCCTGCCTTGGACAGTGTGATGGACAAACTTGAATCAGAGGTTCTCAACCCTGGCTTACTGCAGAATCTTCTGGATGGTTTCCAAAGTGCTGATGCCCAGCCTCCACCCTAGGTCAACAAAGTTAGGATCTCAGGGGTGAGACTCGGGCACCAGGATTTGTAAGACATCTCAAGTCAAGTCCAGAGACACACTGTCATACATGGCCACTATTTAAGTTCATTAGAAGGAGACCAAAGCAACAACTCCTCAGCTATGCTCGTCACATTTCATCTCAAGGACTCAGTAGACACATGTGGCCGTTACGTTGGACAGCACAGAAATATCACATTTGCATTGCTGCCAAAATTCGGGAGCAACCCTGAGATCTGGTCGGCTCAGAGAGCAAGGTGACAGGAGCGAGGCTGGCACTACTCAAACAGCTAGGAACTGAGCACTCAGGTGTCTCAGTCACCCTTTCTGTGGGTTCCCCTGCCCCATTCCTCTCGTGGAACCCGCTCTTCCCTCTATCCAGAGCTCCCCAGAAAGGGTTCTGAGCGCCTGAGGCGATGGCTCAGTGGTTAAGGGCACTGGCTTGGAAAAAAGCATGTGGCCTAGGTTTAAGTCTCCAGCCCCCCATATAGATGAAAGCCGGATTCAAAAAGTGGTTCAAGTGTCTGGTGTGTACACACACACACACACACACACACACACACACACACACACACACACACACACAAATAAATTAAAAACCCGTTGTTGTTTTTTTAATAAGAGTTTTGAAAACACATTTTGTACTTCAAGGCCCAATTAAAAGAAGTCTCCCAGCCTGACTCAGGGGCCTGAAACCTAGACTAAACTGGCACACAGTAGGTACTCAAAAACTGCAGGGCAAAAGACTAATACTGAACCTATGAAGAAAGTCATAAAGACATGATAACACAAATACTGACTAGCGTTTATGTGGGGGCCTTTCTAGGTACCTTACTGTATTAGTCAATGGAATTAATATCTAATAACTAGTCTACTGTCTAAGCAGAGGAGGTATTTTCAGCAGAGAGGTCTCACTGGCTACTGGTGAAGGAAGGGCTAAACCCTACTTGATCGCAAGGCTGTGGTAAAAGAAAGAAAAAAATACCACCCATCCCTTTTAATTGGAAATAAGAAGGGATTCAATGGAGGGTGGATTTGGGAGGGGGAAATGTGGGTGGTGAAAATTAACATGCTTTATTGTCTATACTTATGGAAGCCTTCAAAAGTTAGAAGAAAAAAGAAAAACGAATGTCCCTTGTTTGCTTCTCCAGAAGCCAGAACCTCTCAGCCGGTCTTTTCCTGAGTTTTATCTGCTCTGGGGCCTGCTGGGGAAGCATCAGATCTGTAGCATACTCTCTTCACTTTGGATTCAGTTGGAGAAAACATATCCTGGCTTGTAAAGTCTTGATGCATAGCTGTATGACCTTAAAAATAATATTTAAAATTTTATTTTATTTTATTTATTTATTTGAGAGAGAGAGAGAGAGAGAGAGAGAGAGAAGCAGATAGAATGGGCACACCAGGGCCTCCAGCCACTGCAAATGAACTCCAAACACATGTGCCACCTTGTGCATCTGGCTTTACGTAGGTGCTGGGGAATCGAACTAGAGTCCTGCTTTGCAGGCAAGTGCCTTAACCACCAAGCCATCTCTTCAGCCCTGGATACACTTTTAACCCCTCTCAACCTCTTCTTTCTCTTCATGTGTAGAATCCCTATATGAACCAAGGACATCTGGGGTTTGACTGAGGTTCAAATGAAGTGGTAAACCCCAAAACACCTGTGGGCTTAAAGGAGCCAACCCTAAACCAGGACCCAGGCCAGGCAGCTCCCTCTGAGCACACACTGGCATCAGGACCTGGAAGGTGGCAGAGCTGCCTTCTCCTTGTTGGGGGGGCGATTCTCTTATGGGTAGTTCTGGCTGGAGGGCGAGAGGCCCTGGGTTGTGGCCACGCTGGTTAGCAGGCAGGGTCAGGAACTCTTGCCCAGAGAGAGAAGCAGAAGGCCCAGCCAAACCTCTAAACCCCTATCCGGCCAAGGCAGGAAAGTGAGTCAACAGCAACCAGGAAGCAGCCTGAGGTTAACCTGGCACAGACACTGGGTCTTGGCCAGGAAGGGGTGACCCCTTAAAGAAGGTTCTGGAGTCACTGAAGCTGGGCAGTGACTAGGCAGCCCTGCTTCGCCGACACAGCACTTTTGTACCTTGGTTTCCTCTTCAGTTTCTGAGGAGGGAGGGCCTGGGTTCTGCTGAAGGAGCACAGTGGCCAGGGCCAGCCTGGAAAGTCCCACGGCTGGCTGGCTCCCTGCCGCCCGGTGGACCCATGGACACCAGGGCCTGGAGACCGCAGGCAAGCCCACACACTGACCCCCACAGCCCTGCCAAGAGCCCACACTGTCTCAGCTCCATGACTAGGAGGCTGGGAATCAGAAGAGATTACAGATGGATGCCACTGCAGTACACCGAGTTCTGTAGAGACCTTGCTGGGGAAAAACAACTCAACACAGGCAAAGGAGACCCTACAAAGCAGGGGCAAGATGTCATCTTTGTGCAAACTTGCCCAGAGGAGCAGAAAAGACTTCCTAATGTTGGGCTGGGAAGATCCAGAGCTCCAGCCACATGAATGCTGGGTGAGTGTAGCAAACAGGCTGCCTGTGATCCCAGAGCTCCCGAGGCAGAGACGGGTCCCTAGACCAAGTTGGCTGGCTAGACAGGAGCATTTGTTAAAGTAAGACACGGCCTCCCTACAGAAAGTGGAAAGTGGTGAGGGAAGAACTCAACATTAACTCTGGCCATCACATGTATGTGCACCCACATACACAGGCACCCACAAGCATACAGAATGCACACTGTGGGTGCGCGGCCACACACACACACACACACACACACACACACACACACACACACACACACACATTTTCCTGTTTGTTCTAATGTTTGGAGAGGTGGAAAACCATATATGTTAAACAAAAAGGAAAACCTGAAACCATAACAAAGACCATGAGGAAAGAGACATGGAAATTTGAATCTGAGGATGGTGGAATCCCAACACTTAGGAAACTGAAGCAGAATGACAAGTTCAAGGCCAGCCTGGGCTATATTAGTGAGTTGTAATACTGTTAAGAGAGAATAAGAGGGGGGAGGTGGAGAGGAAGCTCAGTGGTAAGAACTTGCCTCCCTCCCATGCACAAGGCCCTGGGTTGGGTCTCCAGCACTGCAAATCAAACAAGCAGAAAACATTCCTAGGATCCCAGTACACCCAAGAAGCTCCTGCAGCTTGCTTCTTCTGTTCTAAGAATAGCCCACAAATCAAAGAGAACGCTCCAGCCTAACTGTCAGTGATGCTGCAAAGAGACCAAGCGATCCAGAGAACACTGCTATGGTGACAAGCAGCCTCCTAAGCAGAAGGCTGCTGAGCCGAAGGAAAAGCACAGAAGGGATATTGCTGCAGACTGAGCTAAAGGAAAGCCTGATGCAGCAAACACGGGAGTCCTCGAGGCTGAAAATACCAAGGGAAAAGAAGGAAGAGGGGAAGGTGAGGTGACGAGGAAGAGGAGGATAATGAACAAGTTGCTTCTACGAATAAGTGGCTTCTACATAGTTTTTCTTCTATCTATAAAGCATTTAACCCACTCGTATGCTATGAATTCCTTTTAAGGAAAGATTTCTTTTTAAACTATGCGGATTTGCCTGGTACAGGATGAGGATTGTAAAGTGACCTGGAAATTCAGAGCAGGTTCTTGTTAGTGTACAGTTGTTTCTGGTACAGTTATAGGAAATTACTGTTATTCTGTTAACAAATACCACTCTAGCTGAAAAAAAAATCTAACTGTTCTGTTGAGATACTGAATGCTTCTGAGTAAATACCATTTATTTGAACATTGAGCAGTTTATTAGGAAGGGCACAACTCAGCAATAAACAGATGGAAGAGGTGTACTGGATGACTTATGGGGAAGGTGGGCCCAGGGCATCCATGCCCTCTCAGGGCACTCCTCTGTCCAATCACTAACCTGGAAGTTTGCTCATTTATTTTTTAATTTAAGAACAAGAGGTCACTGAAGTGGTGAAGAAGGCTGAGTCAGGGGAGTTGTTGGGTAAATTCTTGGTGAGAACTTGAAGTTGGACTCTAACCACTCTGAGCACCCTTGCCCTGCTCTGAGGTCCCTGGATACCCACCCAGTCACTCTGTTGTTCAGACTCTTCCCACGCATGCACCTAGTGAGGCTTGTGAAAGCAGTAGTTCTGCCCTCATTCATTCATTCATTTATCAGTTATTGCTCGACGCTGAGAACAAGTGGTACCTGAGAGTCAGTGGAGGAGATGGGTATCATTCAAGCAACCACACAATTATTTTAAAGTCATAAAATATGAATGGTGGTAGGAAAGTACAGGTGCTGTGAGAACTTCCAATAGAGTATCTGAGGAATGGGGAGGCTTAGTCAGTAAAATTCTTGGTATGTAAGCAAGCATGAGGACCTGAGTTCAGATCCCAGCACCTGTGTACAATCCTGTAACCTCAGTACTAGGAAGGCAGAGACAAGTGGATCCCCAGGCTTCCTGGCTAGCTAGTCTAAATGAATAGGTGACCACCAGGTTCAGTGAAAGACCCTGTCTCAAATAAAGTGGAGAGACATTGAAGAAGACACCCAGCATCAACCTGTGGCGTCCACAGGCACATGCACACATGTGTGCCCACATGCGTACTAACACACATACTAACACATTTCACACACTGTCCACACATACACATACATATGCAAAAATGAAATGGAGTCCCTGAGCCAGGCCTTCAGGAAGGCAGATGAGGCCACCGAAGAGTGAAAAACAGGACAAAATGCAAAACTATGCTGTATATGTGAGGCATTCTGTAAAACCGCAATCTCTTTCATCTACTTAAGCCCTGCAATCCAAATGCTAATATCCTTTTTGATAGATACAGAAACTCAAGCTATGAGAACCTTTCTTACTAAGGCTGCGATCACCAGTGCTTAAGTGGCAAAGCCTGGATTTAAAACAAGGTCTGGAGAATTCAAATCCACACTCTTGTCACACTAGACTCTAGTAGGAATTTCACAGATGATGCTTGCCCAAAGGAACAGCTTGGGCAGGCCTGGTGGGCTTGGGGGGGAATCACTGGGGCCTTTTTTTCTTTCCCTATCCTTTCCTCTTCTTTCCTTTCCTCTCCTCTCCTCTTCTCTTCTTTCCTTTCCTTTCCTTTCCTTTGTCTTTTTTCACCATCATAAAAATTGTACAGTCTGGAACTGACAGGAGGCAACCATGATAGACTCCTCCTCTTGGCCCCACAAGTCCAAATTCACCAGGAAAAGAAGAGAAGCCCTCCCAGGCAGCATGCCCACTGCTGGGAAAGATCATCACCCCATCCTTTAGTCCTTTGTGAACCATGTGTCTTCTCCACCACTGAAGATCCTGCTTAAATTACTGCCCCAGGTAACCTCTGTCACTGATGACTCTAGCTGGCATCAGGCTTTAGCATCATTCTTGTCTTGCCTAATCATGACCTTTTTAGATGAGAAGGCTGGACATTTGCTTCTCCTCACCAAATCAGATCTCTAGAAGAGGTTTTCCCAGACAGAGTCGGGATCCTTGAGTGACATCTGCAGGCTCAACATGCCACAGCGATCCTCAAGAGTCTATCCAAAGGCTGGGGGCTGGAGGGTTTGGTATCTGAGGACTCTCAAAGGGGCATTATTACCAGAGTAATGGTGGGTGTTAACCGACGTTGGTTTTCCTCAAATGAGCTCTACCTCCACATGCAGGAAGTCCTCTCCACTGACTACCCTCCCAAAGAAGAGAGATGCTTCATGCTTGAAGCAAGGCTTCAGAGTGAAGGTTATTTGGGAAAAGTTTCCATGCTGTGCTTAGAGTATTCTTATATAGCAGCAAGAAACACTGATTTTAAAACTATTTCTATTTATTTATTTGAGAGACAGAAGGAGAGGAAGAGAGAGTGTGAGAGAGAAAGAATGAATATGGCTGTGCCAGGGCCTCTTGCAACTGCAAATGAACTCCAGATGCATGCACTACTTTGTGCATTCGGCTTTAAGTGGTTTTGGGGAATCAAGCCCATGCCAGCAGGCTTTGCAAGAGAGTGACTTTAACCGCTGAGTCATCTCCCAGATGCACTGTATTATTTTAATTGTCTAATTTTCAAATTGCAAGGCCTTCAGGAAGGCAGACATTCTGTGTATGTGAGGCATTCTGTAAAAATGCAATCTCTTTCATCTACTTAAGCCCTGCAAACCAATATTAAATATGTAAAGAAGTATACACAAACAAAAACAAACAGGAACTTCCCTGAGAAAGCCCAGCCACTAGACAAAGTTTTTAAATCAGACATTTAAAATATGTTCAAAGACTAAAGGAAAGGCTAGAGAGATGACCTACAGTTAAGGCGCTTGCCTGCAAAGCCTAACAACTGGAGTTTGATTCCCCAGTTTCCAGCAGCTAGAGGCCCTGGCACACCTCTCTCTCTCTCTCTCTCTCTCTCTCTCTCTCTCTCTCTCTTTCTCTGCCAGGTGAGGTGGTGGCACATACCTTTAATTAACACTCAGGAGGCGAAGGCTAAGACCATCTCTGTGAGTTCAAGTCCAGCCTGAGAGTACATGGTAAATTCCCAGTCAGCATGGGCTAGAGCAAGACTACATCAGAAAAACAAACAAAATAAAAGACTAAAGGAAAACATGCCTCCAAATCTAAAGACAATATGAGCATAATATCTCATTCACTAAAGATAAGAAATTCTTCCTAAGACAACCAGATAGAAATTATGGAATTGCAAAAGCACAATGACTGAAACGAGACTGTCACCAGCAGGACTCAGCGGCAGATAAGCAGCCAGAAGAAAAAAATTCACTGCATGTTAACGTAGGTCAAATGCAACAACTCAGTCTGGGGAACAGAAATAATGAATGATAATGAAGAAAAAAATGAACAAAGCCACAGAGATCAATGGGATATGATAAACATTCCAAAACTCATATCAAGGAACTCCAAGGAGAGAAAAGAAACGAACGAAAAGAGTATTTTAAAATATATGAAAAGTTTCTAGATTCGAACAAAGATATTAATCTACACATATGAGAGATGAGCATAGTAAGTTAGACTCAGAGGGCCACATCTGCTAACCTCACAGTCAAACTGGTGAAGGGAAGACCTCTGAAAGCACCAAAAGAACAAAAGAATCCTCAATAGGGTTAGCATAACCTGATTTTCATAAGAAACCATAGAGGCCAGAAGTCAGTGCCATAGCATATTCAAAGTGACAAAGGGAAGAAAGAAAAGGACGCAACCCTGTCAACCAAGAACTCTAGGCCCAGTAAAAGTAGCTTTCAAAAATGAACGAGTTAAGACATTCTCAGTTAAACAAAACTCAGGGTTTATCACTAAGCAGATCTGACCTACAAGAAATATCAAGGGAGTCTTTCAGGCTCAAATAAGATACATTAGACAGTAAATTGAAATGATATTAAAAAAAAAAACAAGAGTCACTACACAAGTAAATATAAAATGCATTATAGAATTTTCCATTTGACTTTTGGGCAGTGGAGAAACAGCTATGTGGGAGCAAAAATTAAGTTGATATGAATTTGAACTAGACTGTTATAAGCTAAGATGCCAACAGTAATCTCCATGGTAACTGCAAACAAAGAGTTGTTATCCCCAATTCCCCGATGCTCCCCCTCCCCCATCCCCAACCAGCTGGATATCCTCCTCCATGGGTCATCTGGATCAGTCCTTGTGACAGGGGACCATGGATAACCTAGTATTCGGCCAGGTTCTCCTGGCCCTAGTATGTTGTTACTGAGGAGTGCCATGCCTCTGGATAGTTTCCTCCACCACGGCTCTCACAATCTTTCCGCCCCCTCTTCCGCATAGTTCCCTGAGTCGTGGTGGATGATTATTAAGGCTGTGGTTAGCACCTTCTAATCCTCTTTCATCCATAGGCTTCATCCATTTCTTTCCTCCCAATAATCTATCTGCAAAAAAACAAAAACCAAGCCAAATAGAAGCTTCATCTGCTCTGTAGAGTCACCCAGAATTTTCAGCCCCAGAGTGTCATGTTCCTCTGCTGCCTGTATTTCCCTCCCATTAGAAGGTGGAACTAGAGACTTAATCAGGCTCAGATTCATTTTTTTAGAGGGAAGGGTAGGGTCTTATATAGCCCAAGCTGTCCTGGAACTCATTCTGCAGTCCAGGCTGACCTGAACTCGTGGTGAACTCCTACTCAGCCTCTCTAGCTGCGATTGTAGGTGTGAGCCACCATGCCTGGCTACATTCATTGTTTTTTTCACAAGAACATTTCATAAGTGCTGTTGTGTTCTCTGATTAGGAGCTAGGCAGAACTGGTTGCCTCTTCTTCCCCCTGCCCAAGATATTTGAATCATAGTAATTTGGAAATGGCTTAAATTCCTGATATTGAATCATTATACAATGATGGTTGATCATTACAATGGATTTTTATTATTTATTTATTTATATCACCATTTGTTATTGATCAGAGTTTTCAAAGAATATTGAGTGGCATAGGAAAACACCATATCATGTTAAGAAAAGAATAGGGATAAAAATTACATACAATGCATCATACACTTAAACATAAAAGCTGGGTGTGGTGGCTCACACCTGTAATCCTACTATGGTTATAAGTGGGACCATAAATTTAAAGGATCACTTATGAGCGAGGAAACAAGTGTTGTTTTCCTGAATATAGTTGCAGTGATCTATGGACTTTGGAGGAAGTTGCCTTCAGGAAAGATTAGAGTATCACCCTAGAGATCAATTTTTTTTCTCTATAAATCAAAACCAATGGCTATTATGCTCAGGGTATTGATCTAGGTTACCTAGTACAGGAAGGAGAAACTTGGGAGGCTGAGGCAGGAAGATTGCCATGAGTTCAAGGCCACCCTGGGCTATACAGTGAGCTCCATACCAGCCAGGGATACAGAATGAGACCCTGTCTCAATTAATTGTTTTTTTCACATACAGGGAAATAATTAGAAAGAACTACTAGCTACAAGGAAAACAATTGTGTTAATAGAAACAATCACTAAGAATTAGGATTGTGGGCAATTTTTCTTTCTTCTTTGTTTTCAAATTTTTTATTTTTTAATTGAGATTTTTAATATATGAACATACTGTAATTTTGCTCCTGTCACATTATCCTCAATTGTCCCCTCTCCCTGCCCCCATTCCACTGAAGACCCCAGGACCCTCCTCTTTCAAGGCAGCCCTTCCTCTGTTTTGTTGTCTGATTTCTTTTGCTCTCTTCTGTCATCTGTGTCAAAATGTTTATGCGCTCAGAACTGTGCAGGTCTTGTGGGGTCTGGGTAACCACCGTGGGGTCATGAATGCACTAGTCAGTTCATGTCAGGAGAACAGTGCCCACAGTCTTGCTGCTGCAAATCAATGCCCATCTGAGTGGAGAATTGAATCCCAAGAGGCACTGCAAAACAAGCACCTTTAACTGCTGAGCTATCTCCCCAGCCCTGTTTTCTAATTTTTAATAATATATTTATATTGGTTTTATAGTCAGCAAAAATATTTTTAAGCTTCTCTTTTTGTTTGAGAAGTCATGTTATTTTTTTCCTGAAGTCATCTACAAGACCACGGAATGTTATCTGGAGGCTAGATTTAAACACATAAGCAGTGTGACCATAGAACAAATTGGTACTCAGTTGTTGGTTGGTCACTGGCTGTTTGATTCCTCTAACTGGTCATTTTGGTCACAGAAAAGTCTGCTGGTCACAGGGGCCTACCAGGAAAGGAGAGAATTCACCAGAGAGGCCAGGAGAGCAGACCTATTGGCTCAAGGGTCTGGCCTTAGGGCTTGAGTCCTCAGAAAGCTCAGTCTTGCTGTTTTGAATTCTCCTCCAAATGACTCCGATTTTACACGTACAGCCCTGCTGTCTCCCCTAGGGCAGCTAGGAGCTTAGGGGCTCTTCCATCAGGGGCAGCCCAAAGCAACAGAACATGCCCAGGGTCTCTCTACCAGGACAGAGGTGTGGGGGTGGTGGTACCCTGCAGGTTCCTGATCTGGACAGAGAAGGAAACAAAATTTCCATTTCAGATTTCAACCTTTTACTCCTTCTTGTACTAGGTAACCTAGATCAATACCCCGAACACAATAGCCATTGGTTTTGATCTATAGAGAAAAAAAAAATTTGATTTCAAGGGTGATACTCAGGATCTTTTCTGAAGGCAATTTCCTCCAAAGTCCATAGATCACTGGAACTATATTCAGGGAAATAACACTTGTTTCCTCACTCATAAGTGATCCTTTAAATTTATGGTCCCGCTTATAACCATCCAACAGCAATAGTATCACCTACCCAAGTTCCACCTCTGGGGACCTCGGATGATCTGGGCAATCCCGGAGCAGGCAGTCTCTGCCTTGGATGGTCCTATAATTTATTTAAATTTTTTCTGTCTGTATTAGCACAGGCTGATTATAGAAAAATCAGAAACTATAAAAAGGCACCAACAAGAAAACTAAAGTAATTTGTAGAACTTATTTTTGCTAGAAATAGAACCTGGGGCTTTTCATACACTAGGCAAGCTGAGTTATATCCCCAGCCCAGAAACTAAACTCAACTCCACCATTCAGAGATAACCACCATCAATGTTGGATTTCCTTAAAGAGTTTTAATAGTGTTTCTATTTTACATAGTTGATATAATGTATGTATAGTTTTATATCGAATATTTACTTGTTATAACTATGAGTTCTTTCCTATGTCATTAGTTTCTTTTATTTCTATTCTTTTAACTCTCTAAGCTAATGAACCAATCCACAATCATGAATGAGCAGGGCATAGTGGAGCATTCAACAGTATGTCTAACTGTTTCTATTCACAGCGTGTGAAAGACAGACACGGCCAGGCAGTAGAGGAAACATGCGTCTCATGTGTCTAAGGAGTGGGAGAGAGATGATGGGTGATTCTGGGGAACGTATTTACTGAGGCAAATGGGGGGTGAATGGCACTATGCAAGTGGTTGTAATATCTGGAGAATACAGAAGTATTTCAGAAGCTAGTACTTGTACATCAAAATATTTATATTTCTAGTACATTCCAAATATTTGAAATTTGAACTGTCCTCAGAGATATAGAATAAAAAATTGCCCTTGTCTAGGAAAAGAGGGGGGAGGAAGAAAAAGGGAGGGAGAGAAAGACAGAAAGAGAATCTAATGATTAGGAAGAATACATAAAGGAGAGATTTGAAATGGGCTTTAGACTCTCCCTTACAATCATAACTTCTGGGGGTAGAGAGATGACTCAGTGGGTAAAAAACCTTGTATGAAAGTATGAGGACCTGAGTTCAGATCCCAGCACCCACATAAATGTCCAGCAGGCGTGGCAGCCAGCCTATAATCTGAGTTCTTAGGAGGCAGAGATAGGGGATCCCCTGGCAGACTTAATTCACTGGATAAAGGGGCTTTGGGTTCAGTGAGAGATCCTATCTCAATACAGAAGGTTCAGAACAATAAAGGAAGGTAATAGATGTCAACCCCTGGCCTCTACATGCATGCATGTGTGCCACACACATGCAAACATGAATAGACACATGTATGCACAGCACACATAACAACAACAACTCTTTGATTTCCAAGTTCAAATACTGAGATGGAGCACCTTCACCTGACACCTCCCACACCCATCAGACTCCACTCTGCACAGGGCCTGCCCTGCACCCAGCACACAGTGGCCCAAAGAAGGTACTAAATGACTCCTTGGACTTGATGGATGAGAGAAATACAATTTTCAGACCAATTAGTCTCCTCTTATTTTTTTTAACCAGGAACCAAACTCTGAATGGAGCCTTTTGTTCCAGCACAAACATCCTCCAGCAACTTTTCAGCATGCTGGAACGGTTACGGCAATATGAGGAGAGGTCAAGTAGAACGTAGTTTCAACAGCATTTGATAGTCTATCTCTCCCAGAGACAATTCTCACCCTTCACATGGTTTGACCATGAGCAATTTTCTCTTTCAAAAGAAAACAAAACTATTTGCTTAACTTGAACAGCATGCTTTAAAGAGAAGACTAAGAGCGGGGAAGAGACTGCTGACATCCAGCTCCTCACTTGAGTCTCATGTTGAAGCAAACTGCTGACTAGAGTTCCACCGGCCAGGGTTCCGTTGGGCACCACAATAAGGAGGTGGGGAGTCTCTCTTGGGATGGGAGTGAGGAAGCTGAGGAAAAATCTGTGGATGAAGATTTGTGGAAAGGCTGGGCTCAGCCCTTTGAGGATGCCTCGCCTCCTAAGGGCTCAAGGTGACCTGGAAGGCTGCAGGTAGCCTTGTTTATTGGGCCCAACCTCCCATCAGACCTCATGTCCAGACACTGATGTCCACGTCTGGGGATGCTCCTCCTCCTTGCCCTTTTCCTGGGGCTCTCACCACTTGGTATGTCAGCTTCATACCTCCCCCAGTCTAGGCAGCTTTTCTGATGCTGCTAGAAGAAAGTTGATCCCATCTGTCACTTGTTTCTCCCATGAATCTCATGTGCCTTTTAGCTCTTTTTCATATGTCCTGAAGCTGTTTAAATACGTATTTTATTTTTCTCATACCATAATACCTTTTACTTCGAGAGTGCTTTGCAAGTTATAAAGCTATTTTGCAGGCTGTGGAGATGGTTCATTGAGTTGTACAAACATGACAACCAAAGTTCAGATTCTCAAAACTCACATTTAAAATAAAAGAAAAAGCTGGAAGCCTCCTCCCTGTCAACTAGCTGTCAGGATGCTGGAAAGAGCTATGCAATCTGCTGGGGGAGAAAAGTCATCAATGGTCTTAACCAGCAGTGGACCCTACAAACTGTACAGCTGGCCAGCCAGGCCAAGTGTACAGCTGGTGCAATGGTGGCATATCTGTTATGGGGGCTGCTCTCCGAACGTGAGGCCTGCTTCACAGTAGGGAATTCATGCCTAGTACTGAAAATCTAACCAAAAGCTTATAGCTGGGGAGATCATCAACTCTAGGGGGCACAGGGGGAGGGACTACTACTGTTGTCTGGCTAAGTGGATATATTTTGCCCACCAAACTGCCCTCTAAATATTTATGTTTATGCACATATATTAATACCACTTTTATTTTTGGTTAGAGAACTTTCTCTTTTCAGATGTTGGTGACACTGGGGTGACTCAAAATTCAAAACTCATCAAAGTGATGAGAAGTGACAGTGGAGTATTCAGCACTGAGTGAGGCATCTCTACCACACTCTCCAAGGCTCAGTGACCATTGTGAAAGAGGTGATAGAAAGAATGAGCCAAAAAAGGGGAGGAGTGCTTACAATTCTGTTTTCCAGATGGAAGTGGCCTTTCTCTCTCTCTCTCTCTCTCTCTCTCTCTCTCTCTCTCTCTCTCTCTCTCCATCTCTCTGCTTGCAAATAAATAAAATATTTTTAAAAGAATAACTTTACATTTTGTGTGCTTTAAAGATCATATCCTTCCCCAATCTCTCTCACATTAAAAGAAGAAATGATTAGTTTTTATTTGTTAAATATGGACATTTCAATGTTTTATTAAAGCATGCATGATATTTTCACAACAGCAGCAACAAGATAACATAAATTATCATATTCCATATTTTAACACTGAACGTGATAGGACAAAGCTTATCCCCAAATAAACAATAGATTTGTATTTAATACATTTACTTTAATACAATAAAGAAAACAATTTTTTCATTTTTGGCAGATTCTTGAGAAACATTGTCATATAAGTTGGTAGGATAGCATAGAATCTACTATGAGATCTTGGAAAACCTATGTGCTGAGGTCCAGAAAAAAATGGCTGAAAATCTCACCTCTCCTACCTCATGACCTATCTATAAAATAAAGAAAAAGAAGTAGGTAAATGATTTGCTGTATATGAACTTATCTATATCATAGAGGTGGGCATTATTTTGTTTGGACTGATTTTGTTTGCTAGAAGTGTGATTTTAGTAAGCATTCAAGATCTGTGCTTTCGGGTTGGAGAGACAGCCCTTGCCTGCAAAACCTAAGGACCTGGGTTTGATTCCCCAGTACTCATGTAAAGCCAGATATCCAATGTGGTTCATGCATCTGGAGTTCATTTGCAGTGGCTAGAGGCCCTGGTACGCCCACTTTCTCGTTCTCTTTCTCTTTCTCATAAATAAATGAATAAATAAATAAATCTAAAGAAAAAAACTGGATTCAGTAGCACGCATCTGTAATCCCAGACTTCCTATGGCAAGATGAGAGGCAGAGACAGGAGAATCCCAAAAGTTAGTGGATTACCCAGCTTGGCATACACAGCAGTGAAAAAATCAAGAGAGAGAGAGGTGGGTAAAGGAGATGAAGGGTGAAGGGGGCACATGCGCACTTCAAACAAAATGGAAGGCAAGGATCAGCATTTGAAGTTGTCCTCTGACCTCCACATGCACACCATAGCACGAATGCACCTACACACACACACACACACACACACACACACACACAACTTTTTAAAAGCAATTTTGCCTGTATCTTATCACTCAGTCCTCACAACATGTGGTGAACTGGTTCTCTTTAGAATTGACATAGCAAGCCTGAACCCAACGAGTTTAAATAATGGGTCCAATAAGACAAAAAGCCTATGCTTTAATGACAAGTCTCCCATCTGGACTCTCAGCTTCTTGGGGACAAAAGTAATGCCTTCCTATCACAGTAAAGCCAATGCAGGACCTAGTTCAAAACAGATGTTCATGTGCCTGCTCACTGTGCCATGTCTGTTCAATGCCTTCATCTCTGACCACATCTGACCACATCATCTGACCACAGAACCAGGTAAGAAAGTCTCACTGTTTGTCATGGTTTGATCCAGGTGTCCCCCACAAACAAATGAATGTGTTCTGATAGATCGATACTCAGCTGATGGCAGTTTGGGTTTTACAACCTCGATAAAGCTGTGTTGTTGGGGCGGGCTTATGGGGGTTATAAGCCAGCTCCCCCTTGCCAGTATTTGGCACACCTACCTGCCGCTGTTTGCAGTGCTGTGGCAGAGGTGATGTCCAGCCCTCTGCTCATGCCATTGTTTTCCCTGCCAGAATGGAGTCTCCCCTCGAGTCCGTAAGCCAAATAAACGCATTCCTCTACAAGCCACTTTTGTTTGGGTTCTTTCTGCGCAGCAACTAGAAAGCTGACTGCAACAGTTTTGCTACCAGGACATGGGGTCATCTGTTGTTGCTAGAACCCTGATCTTGTGGCTTTGGTTTTCTGGAAGTGATCTACAGGAGGAATGTGGAAGGACTTGAAATCTTGGCCTAAGAGATGCCTCGCAGTGTTGTGAGTACAGCTTCATGGATCATTCTGGTCAGAGTTGAAAGACCTTAATGTAATGAGAACTATGGACTGTGTGGTTTGGCTTACAAGGGGGAGAAAGAACTTGGTCAGGACTGTGCCAGAAGCAGTTTGCGTGAGAGGCTTACTGTGTTCTGCCTGCCTATGTCCTGGGAACCTGTGCAGGGTTGCTTGACGTAAAGATGGACTGGTGTGAGCAGATGGAGATGGCACAGAAAGAAGATCTTTGGGTCGAAACTGCTGCCCGTTCACCTGC
>PVHP010017163.1:0-34839 GCA_004024765.1 Zapus hudsonius
GGCCAGGAAGACCGGGATGAGTACTAAGATATACAGGATCCCTTGCCACAAGGACTAATACAAACAGCCCACGAAGGAGGATATACAACTGATCAGGGATGGGGAGGGGGGGAATTGGGGAAGTCGGGATAACAACGCATGGTTTGCCCACTAAATAATGTAACTCATTATGGACAATAAATATTAAATTTAAAAAAAAAAGAATGTATGTAGATAGCTAATGTAAATTGATTTCTCTGATATGTCTTATCAGTTTACAGTTTATATACTCTCCAATTTCTAATTAATGACCCACACACTGCAAGCTAATAATGGCATTCAAGTGAACTATTATCTTTGGAAAAACCTCTATGAAAGACCTTGTGCAAAGGCCGGCATTAATATATCCATTTCGTGATACTCTGAGTCCAAACTCTCTGGCCAGTCTTGAACATTTGTGAAATATATTAAACTCCTAAACTCCAACATCATAAAACAAGTTAATAGATTGGTATTTAATAATAGATTGGTATTTAAAAGTATTAAAATATATAATGATAAAGAATCCTTACGCTCAACATAAATAATTATTTAAAGACTTTTTAGTGCAATAAAATGGATTTAAATGAAAGGCAAGAATTAAATCAAGACAAATGTTTTGAAATATGCTTCCTATGGATTTCTGCAAGTTGTGCATTAACTAATAGAAAATTAGTATTTCTGAGGCAAATTACAACACTCTGATTCTAGATCTAGGTCTCAAAACCTAGTCACCATTTATGTGCTTTCCAATTTTCCTATTTGGAAATCCATTCTTTTTAATTTTTCATTATGTCCTTTCTAAAAATGGTCATCATACTCATAGAAACTAAAGACAATTAGTCCATTAAGTATTTTGTATTGTTTCCTTAGAACTAGGGAATATACACGATAGGTTAATGTGGAGAAATTCTAATATTTTATTAAATACAGCAAGATGATTATATGTAGCTCAGTCTCACAGCAGGTATGTTTATAAAGTTTGCCTTTAGTGAGCAAGATGTCAGCCTTCACAGTCCAATATTAGCATAAAATAATGATATTTTTTATATAAACACACATTTGGGACCACACAGTCAGTAAAACTTTTATAGACAAAAAAAGAAATGTAATGACATTCATTTGGCCTTTGCATAAGATACTTTTCAGGCATGTTTCACTTTACAAAAGAGAAATGAATAAAAACATGGTTCATAAGGGAACAGTAAAGTTTTGACAGTATATAAGAGAGTCAAATCTCACATTTTAATATTTATATGTTCTTTTAGGGAAATTTTTCTGATTCCTACAGATGATTAATTATACCTGCTGCATTTGCATAATTCATAACTTTAAATAATTAACAGGATTCTAATTATATTCATAATTCTTTATCAATTGAAGTTAATAACTTTGCTCTTCTGTAATGTGCTATGTTATTGAACAAAGTTTTATACTTCAAAACAATGAATCTGGTTAATACTAGAAATACTCATTCCATATTTAACCTTTTGGTTATATGTTCCAGATATTTAGAGTAAATCTAGTTTAAAACCTATTTAATGGGAATAGTAACATCATTTTTAAATTTGGAAACTGCCTCTTTGTACAAGATGATATACAGAAAGAAAGATGAAGAAGGAATAGAAACACATAGATTGAAAAGCATACATTGAGGTAAATCATGGTATCTATACATCTGTGCACAGATGTAAATATGCATGTGCTTTTGCAAAAGAAAATAATCTAAACAGACCTCATTTCATAAAACTATATAGATGAACAAGCTGATAGTTTTTATATAAACTACAAATAGATGGAAAAATCACTGGCCTTTTGTAAAAATCAAAATCAATTCAGTCACTGATTTTTTATTTCAAAATAGATTACTTTCATTGAGATTTCTGTTTATTGTGTAGTACATATGTATATATTCTATATAGAGTATGCTGTTAATGTTAAAGTCTAAGAAATTTAAAACTAAATCAATGTCTGCCCCTTATTTTTGCTTTTATTACCAATAATGTATGAAAGTATTTAGAGTAATATATTGTTTTACATATTCATTAAATATAATGGCCTTATCCTACATTAGAATGCAAAATCAAAATAGATTCTAAGTTTTGAGGAACATTAATGAAAACTAATATGTGTATTTGTAGAGAATAAAGCTAAAAAGAAGGCCTCAACTAAAAAAATATGAGATGACAAAGAAATAACATAAAATAGTTGTACATGACTTATCTTCTTTCAAACTAGTTGTACTATAAATTAGGCTGGATCTTTGTTTTAGATATCAATACTTTAAGAAGATATTTTCTATGTATGATATCTATTGGAGCTGCCTAAAACTTTTCTAATATTTTCTTGTACAAAGCTTATTATAAAGACTAAATATTTTACACAAATGAATTAAATTTAAAAATGTAGTTTGCCATAACCACAATAATTGAATAGATTGTACATAATCTGAAACAATTGAACGTACGATCAGCAGCTTCTCCCTTGAAAAATAGTAACATCATTATTATTATTAGGTGTATAACAATATTGAACCAGTGGTTAAGTGAATACTTTCTTTGTTCTAAATAAAGTACATTTCATTAATATTAAATTACAATGCAAAGGGTATGTGTCATGGTTTGATCCAGGTGTCCCCCACAAATAAATGAATGTGTTCTGATGGATCAATCCTCAGCTGATGGCAGTTTGGGTTTTACAACCTCGATGAAGCTGTGTTGTTGGGGGTGGGCTTATGGGGGTTATAAGCCAGCTTCCCCTTGCCAGGATTTGGCAAACCTTCCTGCTGCTGTTTGCAGTGCTGTGGCAGAGGTGATGTCCAGCCCTCTGCTCATGCCATCGTTTTCCCTGCCAGAATGGAGTCTCCCCTCGAGTCCATAAGCCAAATAAACCCATTCCTCTACAAGACACTTTTGTTTGGGTTCTTCCTGCGCAGCAACTAGAAAGCTGACTGCAACAGTTTTAGTACCAGGATGTGGGGTCATCTGTTGCTGCTAGAACCCTGATCTTGTGGCTTTGGTCTTCTGGAAGTGATCTACAGGAGGAATGTGGAAGGATTTGAATTCTTGGCCTAAGAGATGCCTCGCAGTGTTGTGAGTACAGCTTCATGGATCATTCTGGTCAGAGTTGAAAGACCTGAATGTATTGAGAACTATGGACTGTGAGGTTTGGTTTACGAGGGGGAGAAAGAACTTGGTCAGGACTGTGCCAGAAGCAGTTCGTGTGAGAGGCTTACTGTGTTCTGCCTGCCTATGTCCTGGTAACCTGTGCACGGTTGTGTTATGTAAAGATGGACTGGTGTGAGCAGATGGAGATGGCACAGAAAGAAAGATCTTTGGGTCAAAACTGCTGCCCATTCACCTGCAATTCTTTGAGAGATTACAACCACTGAGACTGGGTCAGCTGGTCTGCATTGGAACAACAGGAAGAATGCGGACTCTTTGAAGTAAGGGGCCTGAATGCTTTGATCCCCCTGGATTAACAAATTGGTAGCCCACCTGGTTCTATGGAATTGAGATTGGTTAGAACGAGAGGGTCATTGGATTTGCAACACAGTTATTTTTGAAAAATGGCCATCAGCATGTGAAGCAGGTGTGCAAGGTTGCAAGCATGGAGCCCGATGGGGCCATGAGAATGAGCTGTGGGTTGCAATGGAGACCCAAAGAATTCCAGGACTGTGGATGGGTGCCAAGGCGAGCCTGCCAGCACCAGATGAAGTTTTCCCCGGACTGTGAGTAGCCGAGCTGGAGGGGCGGAATTGAATCTCCAAGAGACTTGTGTTATTGGTTAAAATCATTGAACTTGGAGTTAGAGATTGATGGTGCCCTGTTTTTTTTAAATCTTGTATTGGTCAATCTGTTTTTGCTGTGCCTCATGTTTTGCATTGTGAATGTTCTGTGCCATTATGGGTTTATTTTTGGTATTATGGCTCAATTAAAAGCTGTGGGGACTTAAGAGTTGAATTGAACACATTGTATTTACATCATATGATTATTAGTTTGTGGGGGCCACGAGCGAACTGTCATGGTTTGATATAGGTGTCCCCCACAAACAAATGAATGTGTTCTGATAGATTGATCCTCAGCTGATGACAATTTGGGAATTAGAACCTCACTAGAGCTGTGTTGTTGGGGCAGGCTTATGGGGGTTATAAGCCAGCTTCCCCTTGCCAGTATTTGGCACACCTTCCTGCCGCTGTTTGCAGTGCTGTGGCAGAGGTGATGTCCACCCCTCTGCTCATGCCACCGTTTTCCCTGCCAGGATGGTGAGTCCGTAAGCCTAATAAACCCATTCCTCCACAAGCCACTTTTGTTTGGGTTCTTTCTGGGCAGCAACTAGAATGCTGACCACAACAGTATGCCAGAAATTCATTTTACTTAAGTCATTGCCTGAGTATTTTTCATAGCAGATAGTGCAGTAAGAAATTATGGCTATTGGTTTTAGAAATTGTATAACCTAAATATGGTTTAATTCCATACTTATGTAGGATTTTTTTCATTCTCTGTGTCTACATTTGCAAGTCACATCAAATAAAATCAAACTTAAAATTACAAAACTATTTTAATTATTTTAAATTAATTGGTGACGAATTGCAATTTGTGATTTGGAGATATTAATGGCCAAATGTGTGACATATATGATGTGTCAAACACTGGCAACAGAATCTTCTCTTACTAAGGAAACTCATAACTCCTCAAAGTAGAGAAAATAAGAGACTGTTGAGAACTCACCACTAAATAAGACGTCTTTAACACACCCTTCAATACTCAGGGAACATTAAAGGAGAGGGAGTGGAATTTTTAGTGTCACAGGATAAGGTATACTAGGTTCACTATCCTCAGGACATGGACTGACTGTTGCATTCATGACCTCATAGTGGATGTCATTATATCCAGAAGATTGGCTTAACATTGTGCCCCCCTATGCTTTGACATAGATGACAGAGAAGGACATAAGGAATGAAAGATCGGAGCAGAGGATGACTATTTGGTAAGAGGGGTCTCAGGAAAATGGAGGTGGCCAGGTGTACAGCAAAGAAATGGTAGGGGTTTATGTTCAACTATGTACTATATCAACATTAAAACATTAAAATTCTCAATGATATAATGGTAAAATTTGTTTTGTTAAAGAAAAGGTAGATTAATGCAAGGAATTTCCTCCTCTTGGTGCTATGGACTTTGTATTCTGAATCCATATAAAAAAGTGCAATTTTGTAAACATATTCATGCATTTATAAATGAACCATGACCCTTGTATACATTATGCACGGATATATGTATACATATGCACATATATTCATTTTAAATATATATTTATATAGCTATGTACCCAAACACACATGTGCACACATGACCATATATATACTGCCCTGTTTCATCATAAATATCAATCTTTATTGTTCATAATGTCATGATACATTATGGACCAAATACTACAGGGAAATATGAAGGTATATTTTGAGAAGTGATAAAATACTCTGCAACTTATCAATGTCAGTAGTTTATGGCCTCCCACTCTTGCATGGGGCTCTGTTTTATAAATGGGCATGTAAAAGCAAAGGAGATAGACATAGAGAAAAAGGCCATTTGTCAAGTGCCAAATAGTGCAGAAGACTGGTGGATAGGAATTATTATAATTACAGTTTTTGATACATTAAATTATTTTAAATGTATAAAACTAATATGTAAGCATATGGTCAGGAAAATAATTCACAGGAAATGTGAGGAAAACAATAAAAGAAGATGAGATGATGATGAATTTAAGAATTCTTCCAGCAATGTATGCTTTACTTATAGAGCCCGTATGGCATTTGTTTATGAAAAATAAAATATAATTGTACTACTTGTAAAAAATTAAATAATATTGGCAAAATATTTATACATTTCTAAGAGAAACCATGATACACATTTTACATATAATGATAAAGTGAAAGAAAAAGTGATGTAATCTTTGGTGTTTTATAACGTTACTAATTTTATACAAAACCTAATATAGTCAAATGATAAACCCAAAGATTATGAATGAATTTTTCAGTTCAAGTGGGAAATGTAAACCAAATAGTGTGGAAGTTCATTTTTTATCTTTTCTAGTTCTAGATCATAAGATCTATACTGAAGCATTCTTCTCACGGGAAATACAGCACTATGGCCTCAGAGTACACTTGTGACAGTATTTTTGAAAGAATGAAAACTTCTCTTTTATGTTTATTTCTGTTTGGGACACCTTACTTAATATACTGTTGATATACTAAAATGGATTGTGCAATCAGTCATGTGATAATTTATGACTGAACATACTTATCTAATACATCTTTTTTCTCCTCAGGCACCTTCTATCCTTCTTGGAACAATGAACCTAGTACAGCTAGTCACCATTATGCTTAGGGGGACTCTTATCTCAACAAAAATACCAAGAAAAAGCAAACAAGAAAAGTGAGAGGGCTTTTAATGTTCTCCAAAGAGATGATGAGATGATTTGTTTGCACTTTTAGTCCTGATACATTATTGCTTTATCTTAGCTGAGGATGTGTGTGTCATATTACAAAACACATATATTTCTTTTATTAATATTTTATTTATTCATTTTCAAGCAGAGAGGAGAGAGAGAGAGAGAGAGAGAGAGAGAGAGAGAGAGAGAGAGAGAGAGAGAGAGAGAGAGCGAGCACCCACCGGGGCACCACCTTGTGGGTCTGGCTTATGTGGGTCCTGGGGAATTGAACCAGGGGCCTTAGGCACTGGAGGCAAGTGCCTTAACCACTGAGTCATCTCTCCAGCCCAACATCTCTCCAGCCCCACATATATTTCTTAATACATCATGCTGCTTTAAATTTACATGCTTAATGATATAAATGTTCCTCTTTAATACATTTATTGATAACCAAAACCCTGAAAATGATGTTATGAGGAAGCAAACATTTTTGAGAGGTAATGATGGCATAAGGGCAAAAACCTCATGAATGGAATTAATGACCTTATAATAGTCATATAATACAAGCCTTTAGAGAGTTACTTCACCTTTCCCACATGTGGAGATACAGTAAATTGATGATTAAGGAAATCTTGATCATGAACATTCCCAGACTCTGGTTCTTTTTTTTTTTTGTAATTTTCCATAATGAGTTACATAATTTAATGGGCAAACAATGAGTTGTTATCCCCAGTTCCCCAATGTCCCTCTTCCCCATTCCCAATCAGCTGGATATCCTCCTCCGTGGGTCCTCTGGATCAGTCCTTGGGGCAGGAGACCATGGATAGCCTAGGAGTCAGCCTGGTTCCACCAGACCTAGTGTGTTGTTACTGAGGGGGGCCGAGTCTCTGGATATTCTCCCCCACCAAGGCTCAGACTCTGGTTCTTGAACATTACATTTCTGTTGTTTATAAGTTACTCATGTGGTTTATTTTATTTTATTTTTTGGTTTTCTGTTAGTTGCTGTAATGCCCTGTATCAGATCTGCTCTCATTCCCTGCCATTCTGAAAATTCCTCATGAGTCTGTAAGCCAAAATAAGATGTTTTCTCCCATCAGATGCTTTTGGTCAGTTGCTCTGTCCTAGCAACATAAAAGTAGCTTCAGTGGAAAATTGGAACCAGAAAAGTAGGGATCATTGCTTCCAGAAACCTGACTGTATACCTTTTGGAATTTTGAAACTTGCTTGCAATGGGAAGGCATTTGAGACTTTGGACTAAGAGATATTTTACAGTGTTGTTAGCACAGGCTGATAACCCATTCTTGTGAGACCTTAAAGGCCTAAATTAAAGGGAAAAAGAACTGTGAACTCTGTAGGAGGGAAAAATAGAGCCTTGTACAGAATGGGCTAGAAGCAGTTGTTGTGAGAGGCTGGCAGCTCTTCACATGTTTTGAGAACTTTATCAAAGTTAAATTTAAAAATAAGGACCTCTAAGCTCACAAAATTAAAGCAGCCTTACTACTCACCCACCATGACTCAGGGAACTGAGCGGAAGAGGGGGCAGAAAGATTTTGAGAGCTGTGGTGGGGGAGACTGTCCGGAGGCATGGCACCCATCAGTAATAACACACTTGGGCCAGGAAGACCGGGATGAGTACTAAGATATACAGGATCCCTTGCCACAAGGACTAATACAGACAGCCCACGGAGGAGGATATACAACTGATCAGGGACGGGGAGGGGGGGATTGGGGAATTCGGGATAACAACGCATGGTTTGCCCACTAAATAATGTAACTCATTATGGACATTAAAAAAAATCAGTATAGACATAAAAAAAATAATGGACTCATGTGTTTGATGGTACATAGAGGAGAAAAATATGAAAGATATAAATTGGAACAAAAAGGAATGAAAGTATCAGGCTTGAAACTATGACCCAGTTCATCTATAATTTTTTTTGACAAATTACCAATCTTTGTCACTAGCCCCAGATGCTAACATAGAATTGAAGGGTTTGATTGTTTTGACTGTATGTTTTTGATCTTGCACTGATTCAATGTTTCCTTGCTATACCCAATGAATTCCTTTTACAGTGGGAATATTTGCTCCGTGCCATTTTGTGTTAAATGTAGTTAAGATGTGCTCCCAGTTAAAACAGTGTCTCATATGAGACTGAAGTCTTTGGACTGTTGAATTGTTGATACTGATTTAAAAACTGGTGACTTTTGGGGTAGAGAGATGCCTCAGAGGTTATGGCTCTTGCCTCTAAAGTCTAATGACCCAAGTTCATTTCCCCAGTACACACATAAAGCTAGATGCACAAAGTTACATGTGCATATGAAGTTTGTAGTGGCTAGTCCTGGCATGTCCATTCTCTCTGCTTATTCTCTCTCCCTCTGCCTTGCTCTTTCTGTCTGTATTTCTTCTCTGTCTTTCTGTGCTTGCCAATAAATAAATAAATAAATAAACAAATGAACAAATAAATAAATAAAATATTTCTAAAAATGGAGGGCTTTTAAAGTTGTACGGAATTCCTTTTGCATCATAAGCTTCTCATGTGTTAATGGGGACAAAGGTTTAATGTGGTAACTTAAGTATGTACGTGTTTGAATCAGATGCCCATCTCATATTTATATGTTGAACCTGGTCTTCATCTGGTGGTAAGAGAGCTTTGCTGGAGGAGATGTGTTGGTGGTGGCAATCTTAAGTGTATTTTAAACATCTCCCCTTTGGTAGCTTTCTGATCACTCTTGCTGTTCTATTTTCTTCCAGGTATTGTAGTAAGACCTGATGTCCAGTCTTTGCTCTTCCATCCTCTCTTTGACATGCTGAAATTTCCCCTAATACTATGAACTGAAAAAATACTTTTTTCTTGCATCAGTTGCTTTTGGTCAGGTTTTCTGTCCCAACAACATGAAGGTAGCTACAACAATGCTAATGTATAGAGTACCTAAAATATAATGTACTCAAAAATATATGACCAAATTCCACATATTTTGTTTTTTCCCTGATCACAATATATGTGCATGAAAATCAATTAGAAAGGGGAAGAAAAATCCATCTACATCATTATGCTCTGAACTCCTATAATATTTATCTGTCGTTTGTTTGGAATTTACCTTGCTTATAAATTATAGTTACCCATAATGAGAAAAACATCAGCTATAATATCTCATCTTCACCATTGATTTTATTATAAAATATTATAAATAAAATATTATAAAATATAAAAATTATCATTATAAAATAAAATATTATAAAATAAAGTTCCCATGATGACCCATGCTAAATGACAGCAAACAGGTGAGTAATTTAAGTTTCATATTTTAGTACTAATAACCAGTGCTAATTATAAAAATGTTTACTGTAGGAGACTCAGGTATGCTTTCTGTGTTTAAGCATAACAAATGTAAATTAGCTATATTTTGGTTCTTATTATGTAGATATAAATTGTTCATTTTTGCTTTGATACAACTGGAATTACATACTATCTAATAGAGAGTCTCTCTTCAAGTTCCAAGGATACTACAGCTATGCTTATAAGGTTATATGTGAATAATGGGAATGAATGAAAATTGAGACAATTTATCCTCTCATATTTCATCTAAAATAACTACAACTACATTTTTGCATGTTGAGCTTTAACATTATATTTTTTTAAATAATATGCTTTCTGTATTTTTAAAATAGAATTAAATGCATTCCAGTATAATATATAGCTGCAAATATATTGAATATTTGCTATCAGTTTCATTGCATACATTCTGAATATATATGACATCAAAGAGCAATACATTTTCCCACTGATCTGGACAGACATAGTCTCAAGGTCTGTGAGAATACTTTTTGCAATCACTTTCAAACATTTGCAAAATGGGTGATCATGTTCTAATCTAAATATCACTTTCATTTTTTTAATTATTTGTAATCTAATGATTTCTTGTTTCAGAAAAGAAGATAAAACACAGAGTAGTAAAGACTATGATTAATAATATGGAAAAATTAGTATGCCATTTCTGTTAGTCTTCCTAATTGCACTTTATAATAAGTGGCCCCTTCTCTAATATATTTGCATGCTTTGAAGAATGGTTACAAAATATAGGATAAAAACTACTAGTAATAAAATATGATGTGTTGTTTTTGATTTCCCCCAAAACAGAACTTAAGAAAGTATTTGATTACAAGTAAATTATTTCTAAGATGATTGTAGGAATCAAATTAAAGAAATAGATAAATAGAACTAAGAAGAAACGATGGCAATAAAGTGTGTGTTGATGAACAGGTTGTCTCTCTGATCAATATTATGTGGTATCATCATGGCATTGATTCATCTCACCTCAGAGGCAAGAAAGATAGCATTTCCTTTATCTCCTTTCTATAGTGTGCTAACATCAATTATGATTATGATTAATTACTCGCCATTTTATTTCTATAAAATGACTCAGTGCTGGTAAACGTATGCTACCTTTAAGATTGGTTTCATTTCATATTATCAAGACATTTGATTAAAATGGGATCATACTTCCATCAGTCAAAAATATGGGCAGATTAATATGCATCCACAAAATGTTTTACCTGAATTTATAACTGATGGGTTCCACATTGACTTAAACAATCACAGTAGCTTAAACATGATAAAGCTAACCCAAATAATAATGTAATGTAACCAATCATAACATTTTACAAATCTTTTAGAATACTTTATTCTCCATTTTCCATTGCTGTTACTTATAAAGCTCATTTCATCATTTAACTGGTAGCAAAATGAATGTATGTCATTATTTTTATTAAATGTAAAGGAAAGACAATTATGAACCAAATTTTCCTCTAACAGGCAATTATAAGTTTTGAGTTAATCTCTAATACTGATTACAGCTTTATCTTTCTCCTTTATTTCCTTTCCTCCTAGAGCCTTGTTATGCCCAGGGTCAATATGTCTATTCATAAAATACATAAGAAGCATCACTGTACTTAGTATGTTTGTGTTATTATTGAATCTTAAAATAAAAGGCATTATCTCATTTGTACAATACATTGTCACAAAATAGTGTTTACTTGATAATAAATTAATACTATCATGTGAATAACTGATCTCCGTCATGCTCAATGTATTTCTTAAGCACAGTACATTCAATTCTACTATTTAATAAAAGGACTGTATATAACGCCAATAAAGTATGAACAGAATTTCTGTGAAAACATCAAAATCAATAATTAAGCATATACAGCTACTGGCATGTGGATTCCTGTGACAGAGAATTGTGCATTTAAACAATAGATATAGTTTAAAACCAATTTGTTGTATACTGATGCATCTTAGAGAATTTTCTCTATTTAGAGAAGATTTAGGAGATTATAAAATCATGAGTTTGTTCACTTCTTTATTAAGTTTCTTTTCGCAAAACATTGCACTTGAGGAAATGGATATTAGCATGTAAAATGATTTGCCATGTCTGGTGAGTTCTTTTTCTCTTTGTAGCCTCATTGTACCTGCGAGTTAGCCAACTTTCCAGAGTTGAACTGTGGTTTAAGATACAGCCAGTCATACATTTCTTTTGCTTTCCTATCATTACCATTGCATATCTTCTCTTGACCAACCTAAAATCTTTCAAAAACAGTTCTGATCTTCTGATAAAAACTCAATTAGGGAATCGTAGTGGTAAACATTCATCAGCTTTTCAACACAGAGCTGATGATTGGTGCCATAATGTTATTTCTTACTAGTGAAGAAAGAAGACAAAAATGATCTATAATCTTGTTGTGCTTTTTTACTAGTCTGTCTTTGATTTATTAAATAATTCCAATAAATTCTTGATCTTTCTTTATTAGTGAATAATTAAGGTGTATTAAAATTTACTGGGATGCAATATTTGAATCATGAAGAAAAGCATTGAATAAGCTATCACAAGTAAATATCCCATCTAATACCATTCAGAAATGATCTGTTATGATTATTTAGCATACCTTATTTTCATACCATGTAAATATAAATCTTGAAAATAATACTATTTTTGTACTTTGAATATCTTTGGAGAGAAGATATATGTGGTAGAAATTATTCCACTATATGACCCACAAACATGTCTAGCTAACTCTGGTTGAGAAATTCATTTCTACCCTAAGTAGAACTTGAGTCACCTCTTCATGACTGTTGGAGATGAAGGAAGAATAATGAAATCATATTTCTTAGGTACTGAGATTCTGTAACTAAATGACCTGAATGTGTAACAAAGCAAGGAAAGTTCAGACACATGATGAAAAGGGTACTGCTGTGAGACGACAAACATAGGTACACAAACAAAAAATATTAGAGAGAAACTAAACATTATTTGGCAGTGCAACTTGGAATGTTAGACGTGAATATGCAATTGAGAACTGTTTACAGTAGGTATAAGGGTCAACTTTTCAAAGGAAAATTACAGAAAATTCTGTTACATGCAAAAAAAAAAAGAAAAACGAAAACTATTGTCATGGCTAGGTGAGGCAATAATTTGGCTGTAAAGTATTAGAACTGAGAAAAAAGCAGAAAAAAAACTCTAAAGCACTTTTTCTTTCATAGATGCTGTTAATACAAAATATGAGAAAGTTCTAGTGGGTTTTAAGTGGGAAAATAACATTGTTTTGATCGGAAGAAAGCAGCTAAGTTTGGGAAATATAAGCTGGACAAAAGCACAATTTTGGTAATTTAGAAAGCCATAACTACAACTTAAATTTGTGATCAAAGTAGGTAGATATTAACTATAATGGCCTATTTAAAGAAAAAAAAAAGATACTCCCTAGGTTTCTTACCTCACATGCTTCTTATATGAAAATAATTAAACATGAAATAAGTTCATGAACCATAAATCTGTTTATGATGAAGAAATTAAAATTATCAAATGCCTATGAGTTAAAATGACTTATTTTAACAACATCCCTTTTGTTCTTACCTGGTGAAAGTATAATGGTAATTTTTAATGTGCTCCATTTTATAATTAGGAGAAAAAATAATATGTGAAATAATGTAGGAGATAATTGGTACTGATTCAAGTTTCTCCTTGGAAACACTAGCATGTTCATGCACTGTAGGGAAGTATGACATGAGGACTTGCTCTAATCAAGAGATGGAAGAAAGAGATGACAAAGAGAACATTGGCCCTCAGGAATCTGAGAAAATGCTCTTGTATGGAGTGAAGAAGGAAATATTTGGAACTAAAACACAGAGCATAAATAACTATAGAATAGATTTATAGACAGAAATAAAGTCACAGACTCTCTGGATTTGACCTTTGAATGAAAGAAAAGTTTGGCTGTTATGTAGTTTCTGAGTATTTAAGTTGTGCGCTCAGAAGAATTTACTGTAAACAGTTCAGTTTACTTAATGAAAAATTGGAAAAAAAAGGTACTTCTCTAATATAGAATGAACAGGTTACATGAGACAAGGGTAATGGGATAACTCCAAGACTTATGGCAGAAGCACCAAAGACAGGCAGAAATACAAAATTCTATCACTAAATCTGTTTCTTTCTATATTGGTATAGTGAGAGCCTAGAATGTCACATCAGAGCTCACTGAAACTGAAATTCCAGATCCAAAAACAGCTACAATAATGTGTAGTTTGGGGTTGATCTGAAGAATGGCTAAAATAATCCAGTATCTTTCATCTTAATAAAGTTTTGTAATACATTTTTCCTATTTAAAGACAAAATGATATAAATTTCAATTTCTTCTTGATACAGCACAGAAAGAAATAAAATTTCTTAAATTATATCTAAATTTGGATAGACTCAGAAGAGTAATAAAAATTAATTAGAAGATAGACTAAAAATAGTAATAATGTTTTAGCTGAAAATGGAAATAAATGTACACATTCTGTGGTAACAACTTGTTAATGATAGTATATATTTGCTCACAGGATTAATAAAAGTAATCAAGCATCACTCTATTTTACTGATACATTATTATATCATATTTCTCCTTAACTTGCTCAGACAGACAAGGATTTTAAATGATGATAATAGAAATTAATGACCAGATGATTGTATAGGAAAATCAAAAGTCTCTTAAGTATTAGACAATTTATGATATTTCCCTGGTCTTATTAGAAAATACTTTAAGGATATTGCATTTGCTCTATAGGTGCCTGCATTTTTACCAGTCAAACTAAGACACAGAACTAAATGTTCTTAGTGCTTCTGAGTTTCTAAATCCTAGGCTTCTTTATATGAAATCTATCTTTCCATAAGCTTAGGAAGATGGTTCTGAGGGTAGTATTCGCTGTGCAAGCATCAGGACCTGAGTATGAATATCTAAAATCCACATAAAAAAGCCAGATGTAGTGGTGTACATCGGTAATCTCAGCCCCAGGAAGTCAGAGACAAGGAATCCCTGGAACTCATTGGCTAGCTAGTCTGGCTGAATTGGTGAGCTCCAGGTTTGGTATCCAAGAATAAAGTGAAGGATTGGGGAAGACACCTGAAATCAACCTATGTCCACCACATGCATATGCACACACATGCACAATACTACATACATATCTGCACGGGTACAACCCTGGTCCCCCACTCACTAATATTGGTGATCACGCCTATTGAGCACTGACCTCACTCCCTTGCTTACCCACCTGAGATGCCATGATTAAGGACATCCAAGTTGTTTGCACTACAGGACCCTGGACACTGAAAAGGCCAAGCCACCCACTGTCCATCCCAGATATACATGGAAACTGTACTTATAAGAAGATACCTATTCAGATACCAGTGTGTCCAGGCCAAAACTGCAGATAAAAAACAGGCTAAATATACCATTCAGTACAGGCTACACAAGATACACTGATGCTGCATTATCAGAAAGACAAAAGACCTATCTTGAGATAGGCAAACCCCAATGCACAACAAATAAAACAAAAAATACTAAGGCAAGATATCCCCACCAAGAATGTGAAGTCTCATAGTGGAAACTTCAAATGAAAACTACTTAAAGGGAACTCCAGACATGAAATTCCAAAATGCAATTACTATAAGCATATTGAACAAACCTAATTAGGCCTTGAATACATGGCTGACTGAAATGAATGAAACAAAAAAAAACTTAATAAAGGGCTGAATTTATGTATGAAAATCTCATAATGAAATCTATTTTTATACTTTTTAAACATAATGCAAAAAATACATATATATATATATATATATATATATATATATATATATATATATATATACATGTGTACACACCTACATACATTTTTAGATAGGAGAAGAGGGAAGAGGTATGAAGAAAGGAAAATATTAGACAATAACATTATAGACAATTTGATTGTTCAAATATGTACTGTTTTGGAGGAGCAGTGACTGACGTTTAGACAATCTAGTTATTCATAAAATATCCTTATTTTATACTCTAAATAAAAATATAAATCCATGTATTTTTAAAATTCATGTCTTTTAAATTCCTAGTAGGAATTTTGCCTGATGCTGAAGCCCATTTAAGTATCATCATTTTGTAGTTAGATAAAACCGAAGTCTTTATAAAATTTCCTCATGGCATACCAATCCTATAGATGATGCCACTCATTTATCCCTCCTCTGTAATCTGTGATGGTAAGATTAATTTACTTTTATACATAGGTGAGACATTTTCATTCATCTTTTAATGTAAGATGGGTACACATTGAGATAAATAATGTAAAGATATCTGTAGAGATAATACAGAGTGGATATTCTATGGATAACTACACAAACTATCAAGGTAATGTATATATTGTTTAGAAATTCTGTTGAGAAAAATTTGGGCAGGCTTTATTAACTGTAGGTCTGAAAATATTTATTTTCATTATAATTGGCTAATGATAATTTATGTTTTTTTCTACTAGATTTGATGGTAATGAAGGCAGACAGTGGCTGTTAGGCCTGCCCCACTTTATTTCAAGTCAAAATTGTCATTTTGACCTTTACTTCGAATTACTATTTTTCACTGTATTTGCTCTTTGTCCTTTCAGGTATCATTTTGTTCTTTGATCAACTCACCAGTTCTCCCCTACTAGTCAATGTAGGAGCCCTGGAAGTCTCTGGCTGTGTTATAAGCTGCTTTTATGTCTGGATCACTAATGACTGCTGCTCTTTGGTAAACTGCCACTGTAGATATGTTCCCTTTCTTATCTTTGTAAAACACATTCAGTGTGGAAATTCCTCAGGGAATTGCTTTAGCTCCAAGCCTCACAATTAGAATTTATCAATAAATATGGGTTGGATGAATGAAAAACCACAGAAACAACCTGCCATTCCAGTTGGTGGGCTCTAGTCCAGCTCTGCAACATCTAATGGATAATCCCGGCCTTTTTTCATTGCAGTCACCAAAGCCAGTTGGTCAGTGGCTCAGTAGCCAAAGTAAGAGGAACCTGCAATCCTTGCTCACTAAATTAATGATTTTTTTATCATGGGCAGAATATACTCAATCTCCTCCTTTTCAAACTTGTCATGGAAAACAAATGAGTCTAATAGCTACTCTTAAACCCATTCAATATTATGTTAGTATTACAGTCGCTTTCCATAATGCACTTTATTTTTGCTGAGCAGCATAATTCTTCCGACGACACATAACAAAGAATTCTTTTTTAAAAAATATTTTATTTATTCATTATCAAGCATATATATATATGCTTGATAATGAATATATATATATATATATATATATATATATATATATATATATATATATAGAGAGAGAGAGAGAGAGAGAGAGAGAGAGAGAGAGAACCAGGGCCACCTTGTGGGTCTGGCTTATGTGGGTACTGGGAAATTGAACCCGGGGCTTTAGGCACTGGAGGCAAGTGCTTTAACTGCTGAACCAGCTCTCCAGCCCATAACAAAGAATTCTGTACTAGACTGTGCTTCCTCTAATCTTTTTGTTGTTGTTGTTGTTCTGGGAGTGTTAACATTAACAATGATCTGACAAGAACACAGTAATATTGATAGTTTGTGTTTGCCAAGTGTTCATATTTCCTTGGCTTTATAACCCTGTCATCAGATTGCCAAGCTTCTCTTTTATTATGGAAAACTCTACTTTTAAGTGCATATGGCAATAATTAATTTCATTGTACTGCCTAAACTCACACTTCATATATCCCCTAACTTCTCTACAAGTACTTGTTCATCTCACTTTTATTTAGCACACTACTTTTGTCTAGACATTCTCTTTTCCCAATTTGTTCTTCATCACAAAAATGTTTTCTGGAAGTTATTTATGTTACATGTTTACTATTTATATTTTTAACTTCAGTTGAAGTCAGTAATGTAAAATATAGTAAAGCATATATTCATTCTTTACATATCATATTTCACATTTCAATTAACTACTGTCTATAAATAAAAATGTATGAAGTTGGAAAAATATTTACTTTAAAGTATTTATTTTACAAAATTACTAATGATATAACTGAAATATTATAACCAGCTCTATTTTTAAAAGAAAATTCATTTAGTTGTAAAGATAGTGTGAGCAAGTCTGGAAGACATCATCTTACCTTTTATTAATATCTACACAGACTATATTAAATTTGTAAATAGTTCTCCCTCTGCAGAGAATCTGTAAATCTGTCAAGATCAGAATATGAACCTTGCAAAGACTTAGATCCTTTAAAACTTTGAAAGCTATGGCATATGAGTAATAAACACTAAGTAAATAGCTATTGATTTGATCTCATAAAATATACTTTATTATATGTTTATCTTTAACCATCTGTAAAATACTATCCTTGATCAAATTGTGAATTTATTTAACTTGTCATAATTTTATTTATTTTCTTTGAAAATAACATATAAGATAAATATATGATTCCATATGAACCAATAAAACCAATAATAGCAATGAAAATTCAAAAAAATTGAAAATTCAAAAGAGCTTCATACTACTACCCCTTTGTGTGTAATTTTCTTTTAGTACATATAAATAGCAAAGAATTCCACTAGTCCCAAGTATTTAAAAAACATGAATATATATTTTGTATATAAGGAGTCACATTTATTTCCTTTATCAAACAATTCAAAGATAGTGAGTTCTTATATTCACTACTGAAAATAAAGTAAATCATAAATGAAGTAAAAATATGACAAGTATTTTTAAAGCTACAAAGTACTTGTTTCTTAATTTTTTTTTTGGTTCAACTAACATGGAACCTATATCTTCATACATCCTTAGCAAGTATTGTAATGCAGAGCAACTCTCAGTTGAAAATGTATACACGGCTCAACGGAAAAATGTTAAAAATTTGAAAATAAATACTATTTTTTAAAAATTGGTTATGATCCTTGGGGGAAATGGACATAAAAGGAACTTGTTGGAAGTGCATTATATGCTGCTATCATAATTCCTTGAGATGATCTTGGATTATGAGGAATAACCAACAAAAGTTAAATATTCTAACCCTTGATTACAGTACCAAAATGTCCTTTAATAGACCTAGAATGTTTTCAAAATTGGAGCCCTCCTCTTATCAGTTTCAGGAAGGAAGCAATCTTTTTGCTAAGTATCAAAAGTCTTCAAAGAGAAAAATCTCTTTGATTTAAATTATATAAAATTTATTGGATGTTGAAAAAATATTTTAAAATAATGCTTTATCTATTTTTCTTGTGTGTATGTATGTGTAATGTGAGTTGTTTGTGTTATGTAAATCTGTCAGTGTGTTGAGCATGTGAGGTGTCTGTGTGCCATTATGCTCCATATGCCTGCTTGCAAATGTTGATGCAGGGTAAGGGGTCATGAGATTGTTTTCAAGCATACATAAAGGCTACCTGGTGACACTCCTTTCCTCAGTTGGCTCTTTACCCTTTCCTCAGTCTTATCCTCTTAGTGAGTTTACCCCATTGTTCCATATTCCAAAGCCATAGGAAGAATTTTCCTCAGACCCTTAAAGCCTTGTATCTGTTACCATAGAGACAGAAATCACAAGAAACCTGTTCAATAACATTCTCACAGAAATAAAATAAAAAAAACTCCTAAGGGTTTTTACAGGAATTATCAGTGTTACCTGTGAAATAAATGATATCCCTCCTAGAAAAATACCAATAAAATAAATATCACTCCCTAAAAAGTACAAGGATTTTAGATTTAAACTGTAGAAGTATAAAATTATAATCTGTGATGTAAATCTAAATCACTTAATTATATTCTAGTTTCTGATTATGGAAATCCTATGACATTTTTATACCCTCATGCTGAGGAAAATATAATTATCTCTTAATTATCTCTTTGTTAACTTAGTTCTGTAAAGACTTTTCAATCTACCAGAGTCACTGTTCTAATATTGCCATACATTCATCTTTATCTTTCTATTCTTTAATCCTTTCTATCACATATTTGATTTAGAAAATACTCATATCTTCTATAAAAGTGAACAGAAACAAACACATGGGAATAACGTCCACTACAACTTTAAAATAAGCATATAATGGGATTGTGTATTGTTTCTTTGTCACAAAGATTAGCCTATTTAAGAAAACCCTAGAAACAAGAAACCCCATCTTAGCTGGTTGATCAGACATCTGTCTCATTTACAGGCCATTAATACACTGACTGAATAGTCAAAAGACATTCAAAATCATAGCTGAAAAGGGTAGGTTTTTTTCATGAAATTAATAGACTCATAGACCGAATTAAAAATTATCTCAGGCTTCTGGAATTTAGTAATGAACATACTAGGAGAAAAGTACACCACTTTACAAAATAGTCAGGTCCCTGTTTATACACCTAAAGTCATCTTTTCTCCTTTTCTACTAGAAATGTGCTACTTTCCCCCATGTGCAATGGGTACACATTGTTTTATGTCAGTTATATTTTTTTTCTATTTTTTCTTTATAGGATTTTCAATGTTTCATATTTTTTTAAAGATAATAAGTGTTAATCAAATGCTACCTTTGCTGAAAAACTTTACAGATTTTTTTCCCTTGCACTCATAAACAAATGTTAAAATTGCTCGGTTTTGTTTAGTTGGGATTAGTTTTTGAGATAATATCTTACACTTAAGTCAAACTCACCTGCAGCTCCCTATGTAGCACATATTGGCCTTAACCTCAATCTACCAAGTGCTAAGATTACAGGTGTGGTTTAAAATTTTTATTATAACATGCTATTTCTCAAAAAAATCCAAAATTTGTATTTTTTGTTTCCTTTTTAAGTACACATGAAAAGTTTTCTTTCATTGTATTTTGATGCAATATGCAAATATAACTGATACTGAAATTATGGCAAAATGATGTTCTATTCAGTGAGTTGTTTTAATTATTAAACATTCTGTACTTACCAGACTAATATTTTGAATCATAGTGTAGGATATGATTGTTATTATTATTATTATTAAAATTGGCCTGGATCAAAAAATGAACTAAATCAAACTAAAAAAAATCCAAAGTTTTATTTTTTGCTTCATTGCAGTTTTTAGGTGGTGCCTTTCTAATTCAATGTATTTGGTCAACTTCCAAGCTCAAAATCAACTTTTAATTTTTGTTAAGTTTTGCATTTTAATATTTCACAGACCAAGCATGTCTAAGAATGGAAGCATGAGACATCCCTATAAATTTGGTCCAAGTTAGATAGAGACAGTTTCATAGAACTATTCTACCATATTGTGTGAGAACTTGTTTTGGACTTGCAGTCATTCTTTAATTGATATACTACAGGCTGATTAAAAGAGCAAATTTTTTTGTGGAGCTGAATATTGTACACCATAGCAAGATATTACATACCCTGGCCAAATATGCAAGATAAACATCTTCACCAAGTAAAGATAAGAGATCATTGGAAACCCATGCTTCCATTCCTTTACTAAACCACTCTATCCCTTCCTCAGGAACACCCATTTATTCTCAGTGAGAAAAAGTTTTTTTCAATTTTTTCAAGTAAAAAATATTAACATTTATAAGCAATTATTTCCTGGCCCCACACCATGTTTATGGACTTTCCCTTTTTCATTTATGTTATCTCCATTAAAAATAAAAATGTTATAGTTCTCCCTTTTTAATGTAGAACATTATGGAAATTCAATATAGAATAAATCCAAGGATATGTGTAAATGCACATGACTAAATGGTTTGTTTTTATTTTATCATTCTGAAATTATGGAAAGCATTAGAAGGGGAGAATAATCTGATACAATTTATGTCTCTGGAAAAACACAACATTTCAAGCATATTTCTTAGCTGATGTTATGTCCCCCAGCTTATATTTCTGCTTAAATATCAACACACTTGAAACATAGACGCTCCATCATGTGTGGGAACTTTTACTGGGGTTATTTTGAAGGAACCAAAAATAAATAATGACACTGAATAAGCTTTTTACCTAAGAGAAACAAATGGTTGTCACCTAGTACAAATGCCTTAGAATAAAATAAATTAGGATTTATATAGAATTGAGGAAACCACACAGAAATTTATAAAATATATTAATTCCTGATTTGCTATAGCTTATTTCATTTTGTTCCACCCGTCTTTTGCATTCTTTTATTATGCATTTCTTTTTTATCTCTTATTTTTCCTCCTGAATAACTCCACAAAGTATTGAATCAAGCATTTGGAATTTAGAAATTGCACATGTTCTTATCACTTTGTATGCTGACTGTTTTCCAGAGCCAGAAAGATTGACATGCATTTCCTTTCCATCTCTTACGGTCCCTTCCACGGGAGCCACTGTCTGCTCTTCAGGTGTGTGTTGTCCCAAAGCTTTTAAGATTTCATTAATAATCAACAGCTGGTGCCACCTAGTGTCTGGACTGTCCATTCATCAGTAAAATCAAACAGAAAGCACTTCCTACTTACAAATGAAGCAAGCCCATACTACAAATCAAAAAACAAAAATTTTCACGGTTTGGATAGTCCAATGACTAGTTTAAATTGCATCATCTTCATTGAAAGGAAAACCATTTTGGTAAGTAACTATGGTAACAGGAGTGCCAGGCTAGTTTAGGAAGCTCACGTTTTATTTATTTTTTTTTTCCTCACAGGAGTCAAATCTCTGAAGGATAGCCGTACTAAAGAAACAATGTAAAAGAGTTTTTTTTTTTTAAACCTGAATTGTCACTTTAAATGGCTATAAAAAGTAGGGTCATTGAAAATGAGAGATTAAGGATGCATTGTATACAAGTGCTAAAAGAGTTGATTGTTTTTGTCATCCAAACAAAATTAACTCTGGAAAATTTAGATGTAAAATTCTATCAGTCTTTGAACATCCCTAAATTAAGTAATTACTGTAACAGGATGTACAAAAGAATATGTAGCACTCAAAAGAATTTTAAGGAAATAAGATGACTTATTTAAGTCATATTATAAAAATATATCTTGCTGCTATAATTACACAACTAAAAAACTATTTTCTTTCCTGCCATACATATGAATTATGAATGACATATTCAACCACATTAATGTGTGATTCAAGGTTAAAAATTGCTCATCAAAATTCTTGATTATTTTTATAATCAATACTAGAAATTAATTTGGATAAGTGCACAGAAATATAATTAGCTTACCAGTTATTAATTGGTTCACTGCTATTTAAATACATTCTTTTAACTCACTCTTTCTAAGAGGGATACGTAATTGAAAAACATGGATGAACATTGAGAAAAAAAGTTACATAACAGCCATTTGTCCTCCTTAAATGGATTTACCAAGATATTGCAATTACTTTACAAAAGCTCAGCATACGTGAGCAGCAATGTGTACATTAAAAAGTCATTTTAGATATGCATGTACAATAGTCTGTTAACTTTGGATAATGTAGCTCCTTGAACTATGAAAGACATGTGGTGGAGCATTCAAATATTCTGTACTACTTCGTGCCTAATCATGTTTCCCATACTCAGGAAAATCTATTTCATGTTATAGTGTATTATTTGACATCCGTTTTCAGCAGTCACTTGTTAAAAGCAGCTTTGAATGTTTTATTTTCTTGTTACCCTAGTGGTGGTAAAGATTTTTTCAGTTATTTGGTCCAATATACACTCACTGACAGAACCCTGTGACAGCATATGGAATAGTATATACAAAGGATGAATAGTTTTCACTAAAAGCTTAAATTGTTCCCCTGTCCTGGAAACTTTATTTTTGGAGCTAAATACATTCCGTGCTCTTGTTCTGTTTGTTTAAATGTACTTTACAATGTACTGATTGAAAGAAATATTGCCAAATAGGACAAAAAATTCTAAAAATTGCAGGCAAGAAAGAATGTAAGGCAAAACTCATTAAGGTTACAAGTAAATAAATAAATAAATAAATAAAATTTCAATAAATATCATTTTTCTGTCATTTCCCCATTAACAGCCTTCAAAGCCCTATCTGAAACAAGCTGATACAGACAAATTAAGAGCAGTAATCAAGCGAGAAATGATAGACCAGCTGGGTCGACATTAATTTGGCAAAACGTAAATACAGTTCAATAGCTGAAACAGATGCTAGAGTTGTTGAAAAACCCTGCAGGAGATATTGATAGATTTCTTCATATAATGCAGAATGACTGAATTAATGTCAAAAGCTAGAAATTGATGAGAAATGACGGACAGCCGAACTCCTTTTAAAAAATAAACCAAAAGTAATAATTTTCAGCCTATCCAAACATATACCATTTCCCTCAACGTCTCATGCCAATAGTATTATATAGTCCTTGCAAGTGAATTACATATCACTGATTAGGGGTAAGATTTCCCCACAGATTTCCCCTCCTATTATTATCTACCTAGAGAATCCTAGACTCTTAAAAAATACTTTACTCTAAAATCTTTTAACACTAATTCTTCTCCCAAAACTGTTTGAGGTTAGAGGCAAGCACCCCCCCTCCCAGAAATGAAATGCAGCAAAAGGTAATTTTCAAATCCATTCTGTAAAAGCAACACTGTTTGCAGAGTTTGAAGAGCTCAGCAACAAACCCCGGCCACCAACAGCTGCTTATTCAAACATATGCTTTGTCATGGTCAGCGTCTAATTATATTCATAATGATGTAATAGCTTTAATAATCCTACCGTCCATGCCAGCTGTTTTTTCCTGTCACTCCATCACTCCAATAAGTTGGCTGCTGTAACAAATCAAGATAGTGCAAAACAGCATCTTTCTCTTGATTCTGTCATCTTCCTGAAAGCATTCTATTACTGCCGACTGCTGGGAACCAGAAAGTCTATTTGAATTCCAACAGCTCTCCTTTCGCATGATTCAAGTTAGGTTAGGTGGGCATGCCTAACATGATTTTCAGTCATTTATTATGCAGCTGCTACAACGTCGGTGAGGTAACCACTCTGACTATCTGATACGTCAGTGGAATAAAACCTACACCTCGGAGCAAACACATGAGCCAGAGCAGCGTTCTGCATTTAACAAGCATTCTTCCTGTCTAAAAACGGAGCATCTGCAAATCTCTCAGTATCTGCTTGCAAAGCCTTTGGAATAGACTCTTTTCCTAAGTATAGCAAAAAGAGAGTTCCTTGCCACATGTCCTATTATTCACACTGAAATTCTGGTTGATTTTAACTTACATTCCAAGCCCTTTTTAAGGGCAAAACTCTCTCTTTTGATTTTACTTTTGAAATCAAGAGGGTGACTGCTTAGCTCCACAGTTTTGCTTTATTATAAAATACAGCATGCATTTTCTCAAACACAATTTTTCTATTTATTCCATGGAAAATTTACAAATAAGGGTTTTTTAATAGAACATATCCATTTTGTACATTGAAGACATTTAAAATTGGATAATCTGCCCTTTTTACTGACTCAAGAGCAGTGCTGAGCTCAGAGTACAAAATGAGATTAAGTGAACTTTTTTCACAACTTCCTTAACATGTAAATAACTGTCAGTCCAGGAAAATGACCATTGTATTTCAAAACTACTATTTATTAATTATTATTTAAAAATACATTAGCATTGACTCCAATTCATATGGTGATTTTCTTCCTTAAACTTCTAAGCATTCTTCTCTCTTGGGGCACTAATATGGACTGAAATTATATCAGAAAAGATAAATTATTCATAAAGAAAATACTTTGAAGTGCAAGATTCACCAAATCTTACATTTCCTCTGAGCCATCTACTAGAGATTACTTTAGGTAGGAAAGCCCTCCTCCTCCTTCACCACAAAAATCAAGCAGCTTGCTACGTAATTGCATTATGAAAGTGAAAAGAATATTTCAGTTAGCATCTGTGGGCTAAACCAATACGGTTATTCTGAATTTTGTTTCTGTGAGGGTTGTGCATTTCTATATGCAACAACACTTGAGCTATCCTATCACCATTCCCTAACCTTCCTATCACAATCAAGTTCATTTCTACATATTAGATAATCTCTATAATTAATAATTTATAGTTAATTTTGCTTAATATATAAGGGTTGAAATTTTCCAATGTCAACTCTAACTGGAAATTCAAATTTGGTTAGTCTATATGAACTCACCAAATTTTTCTAAAATTATATGCACATTATTTTGCAACACAACTGTTAATGTGCTCATTTATCTTTGTTATTTCTTAGAGGTTGCACATGGAATAATGTACATGGCATAAACAAATGGATCATGTTTGTGGTTCCACTCTTGGACTTTAATTAATACTGCAGCTTTAACTCTTGTCTAACCCTCCACACTTTATTACAGGCCTTGTTGCTTGAAAATATTGCACTCCTTTTTATTGAAGAAATTGTCCATAATGTGTTTAATCTAACTATAAGCATGCCCTTGTATTACTTTATTTATTTACTTATTTATTTACTCTCCTATAAAAAGACACAGGATAGCAGGTTGGATCAGAAAAATGGACCCTTCCATCTGTTGCCTTCAAGAAACACACCTTATTGCTAAAGATAGTAACCTACTGAGAGTAAAAGGGTGGAAAAAAATTTACCAGGCATGTGGGAAAAATAAAAAAGCAGGTGTGGCTACTCTAATATCTGACAAAATAGAATTTAAACCAACAGCAGTAAAAAAAAGGCGAGGATGGCCACTTCCTACTCATCAAGGGAAAAATACAACAAGAAGACATCACTATACTAAATATGTATGCACCTAATGCAAAGGCCCCTCAGTTCATTAGGCATAAATTCCTTAAAAATAAAGCAGATATAGATGCCAACACCATCATAGTAGGAGACTTTAACACTCCATTGTCATCCCTAGACAGATCGTACAAACAACAGATGAGCAGGGAAATCAAGCTGCTAAATGGCACCATATTTTTAAATTATATATATGTACATATATACCTACATATTAATAGCATATTCAAGCTAATTAAAATATCCATTTATCCATCCACTCATGGTAAACCTAGTTTGTGATTAGTGAGAAATCTTGAGGTCTACACTACCAGGCATAAAATATCTCTTAACTCTCTTCCTTGTGTTGCATATTAGGTCTTTGGAATATATCTATCCACATAAGTACAACTTTGATACCCCCACTTCAGCTTGGTAAGCATTGTCTGCACTTTTGGAATCATAACCAAAAATTAATCGCCAAGACCAATGTCAAGAATCTTTTCCTGTTCTATGTGTATAGCTTGTTGATGGCACACACACCCTGGGTTTGACTCCCAACAGCCCAAAATGAGAGAGAGAGAGAGAGAGAGAGAGAGAGAGAGAGAGAGAGAGAGAGAGAGAGAGAGAGAGAGAGAGAGAGAACCAATGGAAAGCATTGTAAAATTTTCAGGTCCAGTATTTAAATCTTTAATTCATTTTATTGATTTTTATGTATGGCATAACATATGGGTAAAATTTAATTATTTTAAAATATATATATAATATTTGATTGGTATCTTTATTAAGCAAATTTGATACACTTTATCAACAAATATTATGTGGTTATCACCATTTCCCACCTCCCTTTTCCCAGTCCACTGGGTATCCTCCTCATTGGGCATACTGGATAAGTCCATGGTGTGGGGGTTATGAATTGTACTAGAGGTACATTGGGGGAGACTATCAGAGACACTGCATCCCTCAACAACAACACACAAAATGAGAAACTGGTTACCTCTATAAATAATTTTCTTATCAGCATTTATCGAAGAGACTCATTGTATACTATTGCTTCTTTTTTCAGAAATGAGTTGACCATTTAGGCATGAGTTTATTTCTGGGAAATCTATTATGTTCCATTGGCCTACATGTCTGTTTTTGTCCCAGTACAATATTGTTTTGATAATTATGTCTTTGTCAAATAATTTGAAACCAGGGACTGTCATGCTTCCAGCTTTGATCATTCTCATGCTTGCTTGGAGAATCCAGGTCTTATAAGGTCCCATGTATATTTTATAAACATTATTTTCCTATTCTGTAAAAATATAATTAATGTATTGTTAGATATTGTGTTAAATTTACAGAGTGCTTTCAGCAGTATGTACATTTTAACAATATTAATGCTTCAACTGATATGGATAATTTCCCATTTATTTGTTTTCAATTTGTTATCAAGGTTTTGTAGCTCTTTCAAATTTTTGATTTTCTTGGTCAAAATTTTTAAAGAATATTATTATATGCAATATCGTAAATGGGATTGAAATGATTTCTGATACCTGGTGGGATAATAACATACATTTTTGTGATGATTTTTATTTTCTTTTAACTCTTCAAGTTGTTTATTATTTCCAACTTTCTTTTTTACTAAGGGACCATCTCAGGCCAACATGCAACTAACTCTATACTCTAGGTTAATCTGAAACTCATGTTGATCCTCCTACCTTAGCCTTCTAAAATAGCTAATCTCTTAGGCATCTAAGGAATTAAAGGTGCAAGCCAACATATCTGGTTTATTTCAATTATTATTATGGAATATTCATGTTTTTATACATACAGATGATATAATTTACAATAAAAATATTTTTTGTGTCTTCATTTACATTTTACATGAATTTTATTCCACTTTCTTGCTCAATTGCTCTGATTAGGACTTCTAGTAATACTTTTAGTAATAACTGTGAGAATGTTTTCTTATAGCAAACCTTAGAAAAAAACGTTTTCATTTATGTGTTGATTATGGTGTTAGCTGTGGGTTCTTCAATAAATGGCTTCAACTGGATGTTGATTATTTTCTTCATTGTTATTTTCTTGAGAGGTTTTTCGTTTTTATCATAGTGGAAATTGCAATTTGTTATTTTTTTGCGAATATTAAGATGATCAAGTGAATTTAATCTTTTATTCTGTACATATGCTTTCTTAATATTTTTTGTTGCATGTAAGTGATACTATGGGTTGAGTGCAGGGCTCACCTATGCTAAGGCAAATGTACTACCATTCTCCAGTTGGCACATCTTATTGATTGATTTGAGATGGACAATGCAACATTGTGCTGTGGGGACAAATCCTGCCTGACCATGTGCATCAATATTTTGCTTCCATTGTTGAATTCATTTTGAAAGTGCTTTTATTGAGGATTTAAAAATGTTTTCTTTATTTATTTTAGAGAGAAAAAAGAAAGAAACAAAGAAGAAAAGATAGAAATAGAGACTGAGGGAGGAAGGAAGGAAGGAAGGAATGAAGGAAAGAAGGAAGAAAGGAAAGATTCAGACAGAGATAGAGAGAATGAATGGGTGCACAAGGTCCTCCAGCCTCTGCAAATGAACTACAGATTAATGTGCAATTTTTTGAATGTGGCTTTACATGAAAACTGGAGAATCAAACCCAGGCCACCTGTTTTTGCAAGCAAACCCCATTAACCTTGAGCCATCTCTCCAGCCAAAAGATTTTTCAATCTCCACTAATCAATTGTGGCTTGTGGTTTTCTGTTTGTGTGGTGCCTGTGTATGGTTTTGATATCAGAATGATTCTGGTCTTGTAAAGTGAATTTAAACAATTACCTTCTATTTGTGGAAGAATTTGAGGATGATTGCTAATGATTCTTTCATTTTGGTAGAGATCACCTATGAAGCTATCTACTACTGAATTTTTCTTTGCTGATAGGATTTTGAATATTTTTAACTCTGTAATATTTCAGCTTATGCTTTCTGTTTCTTCGTGATTCTATCTTAAAATGTTGTTTCCAGGAAGTTGTCCACTGTAAGTGCTTCATATTTTGTCATATCATATAATTGTACACAAATATTCCTTCTTGTCCTGTTGTTCTTTAGGTGACATATATTTTTACATCTTTTCTTTCATGCCTAGTTTTATTATAGGTGTCTTTTGTCTTACTTTAAATAAATATTTGTTAAATTTTGTTCAACTTTCAAAAACAACTTATAAGTTTTATTGTTCATAATGTTTATTATACATCTAACATTTAGGTTTTTGCTCCAATATACATTATTTCTTTCCATCTTCTAACATTTGAATTATGCTTTCCTTTATGTTATTATTTTATGTTCTCATTCTGTATATATATAGAGAGAGACATGTATATGTATATGTGTATGTGTAGAGAGAGAGATTACATTAAGCATAGGTCCCATAGAGTTTTCTCATCCTTTCCCCTCCCATTAGTTCCATTTGTCTCCCCCCAAAGCATTTTACTCTATTTTCATATCATACAAGTTATTCAATAACTCACTCCTATTATTGTTGTTTTAATCAATTAAAATATAGTTACCCATCTGTATACCATTTGGAAAGAGTTTATTTATTATCATTGTTCTGTTTTCTATCCAGAATAATTATTCAAGTTTTCTTCTGTTTTTAAATATATATTTATTGTCCATAATGAGTTACATTATTTAGTGGGCAAACAATGAGTTGTTAACTTGAATTCCTCAATCCCCAATCAGCTGGATATCCTTCTCCATGGGTCGTTTCGATCAGTCCTTGTGGCAGGGGACCATGGATAGCCTAGTACTCAGCCTGGTTCTCCTGGCCCAAGTGTGTTGTTACTGAGGGGTGCCATGCCTCTGGATAGTCTTCCCCACCATGACTCTCACAATCTTTCTGCCCCATCTTTGGCTCAATTCCCTGAGTCTTGGTGGGTGAGTATTAGGCTGCTTTAATGTTGTGAGCTTAGGGGGTCTTTGTATCGAAAATTGCTGGTTTCTGGCTCACTGGCTTATCCTGTGTTGATTGAATGACTGTGACTGTGGGTCCCTTGTTTGTCCTTTCATTCTCTGCGGGTTTCCATATGGATCCTCCACAATATGGTTGTGGTGGCTCATCTCAGCTATCTGCCTACGGTGGGATGGTAGGATTAGATGGGTCACAGCTCTCTTGCTGCATCCTGAAAAATACAAACACATTCTCCATCAGAGAGTGAGATGAGTCTAGGTTAACAAATATACACAATTCTGGATTACCAAGATTCTATTTTCAGTAGCCTCCCCGTCAATCACTCCCATAGTGCATCTTTTCTTGTGAGCCCAAGAGTACAGGATCTGGTGCCTATCGCCCTTAATCTCCAGTTCCAGTCAAGGGCTCCCCCTCCCTAGGTGGAATATTTGGCAGAATTTAAAAGCTGTTGATTATTTCCCCCAGGCCCAGGACCCTCCATTGCATGATTGCTCCATTCTTGGTTCGCTGTTCTCTCCCAGTAGGAGGTGTGGTCATCATATTCATGGCCTCAGACTGTGTTTCATGCCAGTGGTCTCTGTTTAATCCAGCTGTCGTTGATCAGCTTCCCATGGCAGCTTGTGCAGTGCCTTCCAGCAATACACTAATTACCACCTGGGGGCTGGTTACCATTCCAGACCTTGAAAGGTCTCCTGATGCTGATCGATGGTATTCTGTGGTTTCTTTAGCTACAGGGTTTTGTCTTTGGCCTGGGGAGGGCATTCAAGGGCATTGACAGAATTCTGTCTTGTTTTTGGAATCTCATGGGTCACTTTGGTCAACAGCTCAGTGTGGGAAGGAACCGGTGACTGGGACCAGGGGTTGTCAGACTGATCAATTATTCACACAGGCTTAGACTCTCTCCCCTACTACATATGGCCCCTCAAGTCAGTCAACACCCATTACTTGCTCAATAGGTTACAGTATGCTCCTGAGGATTTTATGTTTTTGAAGCTAATTTGGTTTAGCCTCATGCTTGAGCCGTTCCCCTCCCCACATCCCTTAAACCTCATTCATAACCTCTCACTTCTTTCTACTAGTCTGCATAGAGTTTACGGTTATCCTGGTTAAGGAACACATATGAGGGAGAATATACTGTGTTTGATTCTCTGTTCTTTTGAGTAAGATCTTAGTAAGATCTGCTCAAAGTCAGATCATTTTATCCTAAATTTTGATATGTCATTTTTCCTTTCAGCTGAGTAGAATTCCATCGTGTAAATATACCAACATTTCGCTGTCCATTCCTCCATGGATGATTTGGGTTGATTCCAATTCTTGGCTATTATGAATTGAGCTGCTATAAATATAGTTGTAAAAAAGTTTCAGCATGGAGATGTGATATCTTGTGAGTAGATGCCTAGTAGAGGGAAAGCTGGGTCCATTGGTAGTATTATGTCCATTCTGTCTAGGTATCTCCAAACTGCTTTCCATAACAGTTGAAAGAGTTTGCAATCCCACCAGCAGTGAATGAGGGTTCCTTTTTCCCCCGCATCCTTGCCAGCAATGATTATTGTTGGTTTTCTTTATGATTGCCATTCAGACAGGGGTAAGGTGGTACCCATAGCGGTTTTGATTTGAATTTCCCTGATGCTTAACAATGCTGACCACTTTCTGAGATGATCCAAGGCCATTTGTGTTTCCTCCTCTGTGAATTCTCTGTTGAGATCAGTGTGCCATTTTGTGAGGGGGCATTTTGGGTTTTTGTTATTAATTTTTTTTGTGTTCTCTTAAGTTCTGGTAATTAGGCCTCTATCTGAGTTATAGCTGGAAAAAAATCATCTTCCAATTTGAAGGGGGTCTATTGGCTCTGAGTATGGTTTTTTGTCTATACAGAAGCTTCTAAGCCTGATCAGGTCTGATTGGTTAAGTGATTGTTGCATTTCCTGGGCTGCTGGAGATTTGCTCAGGAAAATTTCCCCTACTCATATAACATGTAGAGTTCCTCCTATTTTTTCTTCCAGGGTGTTCAGGGTTAGAGGATTTATATAGCGGTCTCTGATCCATTTGGAGTTGATTTTTGTACATGGTGAAAGGAGTGGGTCTATTTTTGCTTTTTTACACGTGTTTATCCAATTTGTCCAGCACCATTTGTTGAAGATGCCATCTTTGGCTCAGGGTACATTGTTGGCCCCCTTTTCAAAGACCAAATAACTGAAGTTACTTCCATTTAAAGCTGGGTCTTCAATTCAGTTCCATTGATCTGACTGTTTTTATGCCAGTACGATGCTGTTTTAGTTTCTATGGCTTTGTAGTAGTTTTTGAAGTCGGGCATGGTGATATGTCCTGAGTAGGTTTTTTTACTTAGAATAGTTTTGGCTATCCTTGGTCTTTTGCCCTTCCAAATAAATTTAGAGATTATTTTTCTATGTCTGTGAAGAAATAGGTTGGGATTTTTATTGGCATGGCATTGAACCTGTAAATCGCTTTGGCTGGATTGCCAGTTTTACTATACTGATTCTACCTAACCATGAGCATGTAATATCTTTCCATCTTCTCACGTCCTCCTCTATTTCCTTCTTGAGTGCTTCAATATTTTCCTTATATAAGTCCTTTACAACCTTGGTTAGTGATATTCCAAGGTATTTGATTTTCTTTGAGGGTATAGAAAATGGGACAGTCTCTCTTAAGTCTTTTTTCTGTCTGCTTGTCTTCTGCATATACAAAAGCTACTGATTTTTGTGTGTTAATTTGTGTCCTGCCACCTTGCTGAAGGCATTAATCACCTTCAAGAGGTTACTGATACTATTCTTTGGGTCTGATATATAAAGGATCATGTCATCTGCAAAGAGGGATAGTTTAATTTCTTCCTTTCCAATCTGTATCCGTTTTATGCCCTTCTCCTGTCTTATCACTTGGGCTAGAACTACAAACACTATGTTAAAGAGCAGTGGTGTGAGTGGACACCTCTGTCTTGTTCCTGAATTGAGTGGGAACCCCGTATGTTTTCCCCATTGAGAATGATTTGTGCTTTAGGAGTTTTGTAAATTGTCTTTATTAAGTTGAGGTAGAGGCCGTCTATGCCTATTCTTTCCTGAGCTTTGAACATGAAGTGGTGTTGAGTTTTGTCAAAGGCCTTTTCCGCATCTATTGAGATAACCATGTGTTTTTGTGTTTGAGCTGATTAATGTGATGGATTACATTTTTTGACTTGTGTATGTTGAACCATCCCTGCATCTCTGGGATAAACCAACTTGGTCAGGGTGGATAACATTTTTGATGTAGCATTGTATCTGGTTTGCTAGGACTTTGTTCAGGATTTTTGCATCTAAATTCATCATAGATATGGGTCTGTAATTCGCTTTTTTTGTTGCATCCTTGCCTGGTTTGGGGATTAGAGCAATGGTAGCTTCATAGAAGGTGTTTGGAAGCTTTCCCTCTTTTTCTATGCTTCTAACAAGCTTCAGAAAGAGTGGTTTCAGCTCTATGATGAATGCTTGGAAGAATTCAGCTGAGAAACCATTTGGTCCTGGGCTTTTCCTTTTGGGAAGGTTTTTGACTACATCTTCAATCTCTGTGGATGTAATAGTTTTATTTAGTGAATTTATCTGCTCTGGGTTAAGCTTTGGTATTTGGTAGGTGTCCAAATACTTATCCATTTCTTCCAGGTTCTCTAATTTTGTGGAGTAGAGGTTTTGGAAGTAGGACCTGATGATACTTTCAATGTCTTCGGGATCTGTCGTGATCTCCCCCTTGTCTTTTCTGATTTTGTTGATTTGGGCTTTCTCAGTTTTTCATTTGATTAGATTGGCCAGGGGTTTTTCAATCTTATTAACTTTTTCAAAGAACCAATTCTTTGATTTATCTATTTTTTAATTGTTTTCTTTATTTCTAATTCATTAATCTCAGCTCTGATTTTAATTATTTCCTTTCATCTTGAGCTCCTTGGGTTAGCTTTTTCCATCTATTCCAATGATCTTAGGTGGGTGGTTAGACGATGGATTTGAGACCTCTCTGTCTTTGATATGAAGGTGTTTAGCACAATGAACTTCCCACTTAGGACTGTCTTCATTGTGTCCCACAAGTTGTGATAAGATATGTTATCTTCATCAATTACTACCAGGAAATTTTGAATTTTCTGTTTTATTTCTTGGATGGCCCAATCATTTTTTAGGAGCAAATTGTTCAGGTGTTAGTACATTGTGCATTTTCAGGATCCTGTTCCATTTTTTTTTAATATATATTTATTGTCCATAATGTGTTACATTATTTAGTGGGCAAACCATGCGTTGTTATCCCGAATTCCCCAATTCCCCCCCTCCCCATCCCTGATCAGTTGTATATCCTCCTCTGTGGGCTGTCTGTATTAGTCCTTGTGGCAAGGTATCCTGTATATCTTAGTACTCATCCCAGTCTTCCTAGCCCAAGTGTGTTGTCACTGATGGGTGTCATGCCTCCGGACAGTCTCTCCCACCACGGCTCTCACAATCTTTCCGCCCCCTCTTCCGC
>PVHP010017164.1:0-34801 GCA_004024765.1 Zapus hudsonius
TCCCCCACCACGGCTCTCACAATCTTTCCGCCCCCTCTTCCGCTCAGTTCCCTGAGTCGTGGTGGGTGAGTAATAAGGCTGCTTTAATGTTGCGAGCTTAGGGGTCCTTGTGTCGAAAATCCTTGGTTTCTGTCTCATTGGCCTATCCTGTGTTGATTGAATGGCTGTGGTTATAGGTCCCTTGTTCATCTGTCATTGTTTGCTGGGTTCCCTATGGATCCTCCACAATATGACTGTGGTGGCTCCTCTCTTGCCAGGATCTCAGCCATCGGTCTACGGTGGGTTGGTAGGGTTAGATGGGCCACAGCTCTCTCGTTGCATCCTGAAAAACACAAACACATTTGGCTTATCCTGAGTTGGTTGAATGACTGTGGCTATGGGTCCCTTGTTCATCCCGTCCTTCTCTGCAGGGTTCCATATGGATCCTTCACAATATGACTGTGGTGGCTCATCTCTTGCCATGATCTCAGCTTTTTGCCTGCTGTCAGGTGGTAGGGTTATATGGGCCACAGCTCACTCGCTATATCCTGAAAAATACAAACACAATCTCTATTGTAGAGTGAGAACAGTATAGGTTAACAAATATACACCATTCTGGATTACCTAGTTTCTATTTTTAGTAGCCTCCCTGTCAGACGTTCGCATAGTGCATCTTTTCTTGGGAGCCCAAGAGTATGGGATCCGGTGCATATTGCCCTAAATCCCCAGTTCTAATCAAGGGTTCCCCCTCACTGAGTGGAATATTTGGCCGAATTTAGTAGCTGTTGATTGTCTCCCCCAGGCCCAGGCTCCTTCATTGCACAATTGCTCCTTTCTTGGTTTGCTGTTCTCTCCCAGTAGGAACTGTATCCAGCCTATTGCTGAAGAAACCACAGAATGCCATCGATCTTCATCGAGAGTCCCAGCGAGGTCTGGAATGGTAACCAATCCCCAGATGGCAGTTAGTGAAGGGCTGGAGGGCAATGCACAAGCTGCCAGGGGAAGCTGATTGGCGATAACTGGAGCAAACAGACCATTGGCATGAAACAAAACCAGGTTCTTAAGAGTCTTTTTTTTGTATGTTTGTGTGGAAAGTATTGTGGTGTGTTATGTGTTGCATATGCACATGTGTGTAGATGCATATGCCATGTATACATGCAAAGGCCAGAGGAGAACTTAGGGGGTCCTTCTCTATTGCTCAACTGGAAGAGACAGGGTCTCTTCCTCAACCCAAAGTAAGTGAGCCCCAGCAATTCCCCAGTCTCCACCCTTTTCCTCCCCACAGACTAGGGTTACAGATGTGCACAACTGTGGCAGAAGAAATTCGACAGATAAACCAGACCCAGATGATCCTCTGAAACAGTTTCTATTGTGCAAACTTTACCAGGGAGACAGCTTGCCCTGAGTCTCCTTGCTATCTGTGCACCTGCACGGTGCTTGTGCGTTATCTAGTTAGTGCAGCTGTGGGCAAACCCCCCTAAACTTCTGTCATTTCCACATAGCCCAGAAGTTTAACCCACCGATAGTATAAAGAACTCAGGATGATGTCAAACTGTCTTCCACAGTGTCTATAAAACCTCTGAACTACCAGAGCTCAGGACTCAGGCTTTGGAAGTTACTCCCTTGAGTCCATGTTGACATGAATCAATTTGCTGATTCTCCGCTCTACCTCTGGTGCTGGTTCTATATGCCTCAATGGTTTCCTATAACATAACCACACCCAGATTTTTACCTGAGCTCTATGCTCTTAACCACTGAGCCATCTCCCCAGCCTGAGAGTCATCTCTGGCATTAGACTCCTCACTGCACTAACCTACTCAACCAACCATGTGCATGCACCCCAAAACCACCCCATCCTCCTATTTTCCACATTCCATCTCCCAACATGTTCCCCTCAGTCCTTCTCCTTGGGGAATTTGGGATGAATCTTATAAAATGAAGGTGTTAAGAGTCTCAGAGCTCCATACCCATCCCCTTCTCTTTCTTACCACCCAATCAAAACTCAATAGGAGATCTAGCCATCTGTCTCCTTCCCTTAGCACCAACACATACCTGCACAAGGTACCTACTTCCACTGGGCAGGTCCTCAGGAACTTATTCCCCAAGGATGTGGCCATAAAACCCAGTTACCATTCCCTCTCACTTACTTGTTCTGGTTCATTCCTGAAGGAAAGTGTGTGTTGTCGGCTTTGTGTATCTCTCTGTGATTCCACTGTCTGCCTGCTTCTCTCTCTCTCTCTCTCTCTCTCTCTCTCTCTCTCTCTCTCTCTCTCTCTCTCTCTCTCTCTCTCCTCCCCCCTTGCTTCTGGGCTCACACCCAGCTCCTGTCCCTTGTTAATCCCCTGCTTCATGCTGATATGCTTCTAGTCTGGAAACATGGCACTCCACCCCCGATTCTCCCAGTTCCTTACTCCTCGCCTTTTCCTAAAACTCCCACTCTGAGCCATTAATAAACTCCCCATTCCCAAGGAAAAAAGGTGTTCTCAGTCCTCTAATTGAAACCCTAACCTCTTGATGTATTGACAGAAGGCACCTAGTAAGAAAGCTGGAAGTGCCTCCTTACAGCGCCCCTGGATAGGGAGGAGGGTGTGCTAATCAGGAAGGAGGAAGATGGGAGGAAGTTTGGCTCCTTCCGTGACATAGCCAGTTCTAGTCCCAAGTTCTAAGACACAAAGAAAAACTTTGCCTAGAATACTTGCAAAGTCGTCTTCACATTGTCTGCCGCCTCCTTAAAACCCTATAAATAACTTGCTGCTGAGTGTTAGGACAGTGTTCATTGCATGACCAGCCATGTGGCTATGGAGTCAGAGGGAGTAAGCATACATGCATTTAGATGAAAGTGCTGTGTTTGAATCCCAGTTAAGCCTTTCATTTGCTAAACCCTAGATTCCCTGGTTGAAGGAACATCAGATGAGATAACCCATGGGAAGTGCCTTGCATATGGCCCAACCATAACCCATGGAAAGTACCTTGCAACAAGACCCAACTACAACCCATGGAACGTGCCTTGCACAAGACCCAACTACAACCCATGGAACGTGCCTTGCACAAGGCCCAACCATAACCCATGGAGAGTGCCTTGCACAAGACCCAACTATAACCCATGGAAAGTACCTTGCAACAAGACCCAACCACAACCCATGGGACGTGCCTTGTACAAGACCCAACCACAACCCATGGGACGTGCCTTGCACAAGACCCAACCATAACCCATGGAAAGTGCCTTGCACAAGACCCAACCATAACCCATGGAAAGTACCTTGCAACAAGACCCAACCACAACCCATGGGACGTGCCTTGTACAAGACCCAACCACAACCCATGGGACGTGCCTTGCACAAGACCCAACCATAACCCATGGAAAGTGCCTTGCACAAGACCCAACCCCGACACTCACTGATCATCACCACAATACCATTTCCTCCCTCTCACTCTGTGATGCTGTAAAACAATGTTGATTATATTTATAACCCATTTTGCTGTTCGCCCATATGTTTCTTTATGGCTTGATTCACTCACAGGATCCTCAATAAAGCCAAAGGATAAAATGTAGCTGTTCCCATTTTAAAAGGATGTGTAGTAGATGTGTATATACATATATGATCATATCAATACACATCTGGTTCCTTGATATTTTTGAAATTCCAGCTGCAGCACACATGCCTGCAGACATACGCACACAAAAATTTAACACATTCGTACTCTACTATCACAAAAGGAATATATCCGCATCTGGAAGTAGGGAATGAAATCATTTCCTACAACAGTATGCCATGTTACAGATGCACCATCTGCCAGTTGGCAGAGGTGCGTGATGAAAAGGCACATTGTTCTGCATATCCAACAACTCCAGTGGTAAATAGGTACCAGTTGGACTCACAGGGATGTCAGTGGTATTCATACTTGAGCAAGGATGTGAGGTTCTAATGTTCTTGCCATTTCCTACATGACAGAATGTGAAGCTGGACTACTGTTCCCAAGCTAGGCCTGACTCCTATGAAGATGGGCTTTGTGTGTGAACTTGGCCAGGCTCAGTACCCAGTTGTTTGACCAAATATCAGTCTACATGTTGCTGTGAGAGTGTGTTGTGGATGAGTTGAACACACAAATCAGTCGACTTTGAATAAGGGGGAGCCTCTTCCTCAGCCTTAAGAGAAAAGAATGGTTTCTCCAGAAAAGGAAGTCAGCTGCTCAAGATGCCGGCCTATCCTGCCAAGTGCAGACTCGCCAGCCTCCATTATCACAACTCAATTAAATCTATTTTCTCTCCTTTTTCTTCCTTCTTCTTTTCTTTTTTTAAAAATATTTTATTTATTCATCTTCAAGCAACGATACAGAGAGAGAGAGAGAGAGAGAGAGAGAGAGAGAGAGAGAGAGAGAGCATACCAGGGCCACCACCTTGTGGGCCTGGCCCATGTGAGTCCTGGGGAATTGAACCCAGGGCCTTAGGCACTGGAGGCAAGTGCCTCAACCGCTGAGCCATCTCTCCAGCCCCTTTTTCTTCCTTCCTCTAACTTTATTTTTCTCTCTCCCTCTTTCTCCTTCTTCTTCTGTGCTCTCTTTATCTATCTATCTGTCTAAACTTTGATAATGAGAGTGAACTTCAGATATAGAAGAATCAGGGTTTGTATATTTCAGACATAAAATCAGGGAGATCCCCCAACTAGACATCATTAGAAAGTGAATGAGAGAGAGAGGAGAGAGAGAAACACAAACAGAAAATAGTACTCAGGACCGAGCCCTGTTTTCCTCTGCACACGTATTTCTTATTTTGAAAGCACACTAAAGCAGTAGCCAATGAGCAGAATCATGCCCACCCAATTGAATGAGTCTCACACCAGTAGTCAGTGTTGCAATATGATCACTAGCCCTCAGCTCCTATCTTTTAGATCACTAGTGGGGGGATGTAAGCTTTGAGCTCACACAGGTTGTGTTGGAAACAGTCAAGTGCAGCTGGAGGAAGGAGGATGAAAAAGACAAGACTGAAGAGGGAACTTGAGGAGTGGATGCAGGCTTCCTTTGCCTTCGTTTTAATGTCACCACCTGTCTTTTCCCTTTAGATTAATTTATCACTTTATTTCTTTAAGTTTGACCTGGATGGATTTTGTAGGCCACTTCCTTTTCTCCCTCTCTCTTTTTTTGGTAAATTTATAGTGATTTATGGATCTGGAAATATATTTTGTGACCAATAATATGAATGCCAAGCAGAGAAAATTTTTTCTCTCCCACCCCTGCCTCTTTCTATCTGTTATTCCATATTTTAATGGAGTGCCCACAGAAAAGCCTTATCTGTTGGGAGAATTCTGGAACAAGGAATCTATGCATTTTAAATGTTGAGACATGTTGCTTAATCATTTTCCAATTTCTTGTGAGAGTGCTGGTGTCGTAGTCAGCCACACACCACTGGAATGAATCTCCAAACCAGGCACAGTTATAGAAGGAAAGGATTTATTAAAATTATAGATCCAGGGGAAGTTCCATAATGGTGAAAGAAGCTGGCCCCTTTCACAGGTCCAAGCAGAGAGAGAAATCCATCACCACCACCACACACACCAACAACAAAACAGGTAAAGGAAAGAAGGAGATTTCTTTCCTCTTTATATAGCCTTAGCGTGGGGTCTTGCAACCCTATCCCAGACTTAATGGCTTCCTGAGTCTCTGCAATTTCCTTCCAGCACTGCCCACAAGGGAAGAGAGGTTAATTTCTGATGGCCCTGAGCTTCCTTACATCCTACCCCCTACTGAGAGGGCTGCCTTCCTGTGAACATCAGAGACCCACCCAAGATAATTTAAAAGATCAAGTTGACAACAAAACCTAACCATCACAGTTGTTCTTCCCACAAATCATCACTACTGTGCATTATTCAGGAAGCCTTCATTGAATTTCTTTGGTGAGTGAAAGTCCTTTTTTTTTGGTTTGTTTGTTTGTTGTTTATTTTTTCAAAGTAGGGTCTCACTCTAGCCCAGGCTGACCTGGAATTCACTATGTAGTCTCTGGCTGGCCTTGAACTCATTATCCTCCTACCTCTGCCTCCCAAGTGCTAGGATTAAAGGCATAAACCACCATACCTGGTGAAAGTCTTTTTTAATGTGTGTATATGTGTGTGTGTACACACATGCATGTGGAGCCAGCCTTGGATGTTATTCCTCAGGTACCATTCATCTTTTTTTTTTTGAGACAAGGTGTCTCATTGGTCTGGAATGTGTGAAAGAGGCTAGACTAACTCTCCAGCAAGTCCCAGGCATCTGCCTGTCTCCCTTTCCCAAGTGCTGAGATTACACCAAGCATTTCAGGTGGGTACTCGTGTTCACAAGGCAAATACATTACTAACTGAGCTATCTCCTCAGCCTTAATAAGTGAAAATCTTTTAAAACCATTTTTGCTTTTCTTTCTGTTCACCCAGTTGAGAAACCTATGTTGATTTATATGTTGATTTATAAGAGCTTTTTACATATTCGGGAAATTAATATAGAAACATTATTGTACCTTCAAAGCATTTTTTAAAAGAATGCATGGCTAAATGTATAGGTAAATTTGTAAATAAATAATAGGCATTGAACACACACATTGAGAGAAGGGTGGTCTAGTCCTTGGATCCTTTCAGAAAGTTCAGATTTTTATTTTTACTTTGAGTTTTTGCATTTTGATATTATGGCCCCATTTAACCATGTTAGAACTCCTACTTCAATAACATGAAGCAATGAACAATGTACTCCTCCCCTCCCCAGGAGAAGCCTAGGAGCCTCCTGCTTTCACAGCTCTCTTACATAAGACAGTTCTGAGCACTTGTCCAATAGCCTGGATGAATGTTGCATTGTCAAACATTAGACCCTAAATACACAGACACCATGGCCAACCAGTCAGCATGCCTCCAGGTAACAAGAGTCTGTGTTCAGTCTGTGCCTCTGATGTGCTGGGGGCAGAAGGAAGGCTTCTCAGCCAAAATCCCATTTGCCTGTGAGCTCAGCATCTCAGATCCAAGCACAGGCGTGGCTATGGCCAATTCACTTGAAAGCCAGTGTTTCCTGTCCCACATTAGGAAGAAAACTCCTACTCCTGCCTAGCTTTAGTTTGGGGAGGCTTTGCTGGTATTTCTGTTTCTCGAAAGAAACAACAGTCCTCACTCTGATTTGCCTCATAGACCACAGCTGGCACTGGTTTACATTAGTGGGAGTTCAGAAATCTGCATGCCTCCTCCTCTCTTCTTCCAAAGACCTAAACCATCCTTGATGGTTTCAGATGAAGCCATATCTTTGGAGCTCTTAATAAAAGCATTCTTGTAATTGTTTCTGGAATTTTTCAACATTTGCATGTCAGTTATGTTTGTTTTAACAGAATATAAGCATATACAACTTCAAGTATTTGAGTAAATTATTTATAGACGATTAGGAGCATGAAACTCCATATGCAAACCAGTTTCAGTGGGCTGAGTTATGGGAGGATTGCTTTTGTAGTATAAAAACAATGTTTCTGAAAACCTGTGATGACATGAAAGAATCATGTATTCGTCACTCCCCACTTTCCAGTCACGCATTTCACTGTAAGTTATAGCTACGTGTGTTTCTTCAGGCACACCTTGCTCATTGTGGAATCTATTAGCTAGGACAAAAGGATCTGCTTAGGACATCCCTGAATGAGGTTTTCTGGTCATGTTTTAATCTGTGTAGTAACTTTCTTCCTTTGTTCCTAGAACAATAAATTGTTTCATTAGATTCAGAGCTTACCAACTGCCCAGTGGTATTTTACAGTATCTGAACAGAGTTCAGCCAATGGGAAGAGAAGACATATACTACATCACCTGGTCCATTCTTCAGTAGACTCAAATAATTGCCTCTGCTGGCAGATACACCTCGTTACAAGGCTGTAGTTCATTCTGCCTTTCTTTCTCTCTTTTGTTTTAGCTTCAAAGCTGCATGGTCTGATTGAATTATAGAACTTGGGTAAGAAAAGCAATTTTCAAGTCCTTTCATTGAGCTGTTTTCTCAATTGATAAAGTGGGGTTGCAATGCCCATCTTTGATTTTTTATTTATTGGCAATTCTTATACATGTATATAACATATTTTAATAATAATCCTCTCCTGTTACCTTCTCTTAACTCCTCACTTTCAATCCCCCTCTCATTTGGCCTCTCCTTCCCAGCTAGTTCCTCTTCAACTTTGATGTCTTTTTTTTTCTTGTGTGTAGGTGTGACCTACTGAGTTTAATTTGGGTTGCCTGCGTGAGCACGGAGAGGGGATAATTTACCAGAGCACATTGGTCCTACCACTGTAGAAAATGTCCCCCAGCCACCATTAACTACCTATAAGCCCTGAAGCCCCCAGAACAATACAGGCTATTGGCAATGCTCTTGATTGCTACCAAAACAAGATGAAGAAACCTTAGTGCTGAAGACTCCACTTGTTTCAGTTGCAGCAACCTTGAGAAATCAAGCTGGAACAAAACTGTTTGCCACATAGCTCTTGAGAAACTGAATTTGGATTCCCAGACCTCATGTAAAAAAAAGCCAGAGGAAGCTATGGTTGGCTTATATAATTCCAGTGTACCCACAGCAAGAAGGGAGACAGAGACAGGAGAGTTGATTTTCCAGAAGCTTGCAAATAGAGTGGTGAACAGCAACAGGGGGAAGCCCTGCCTCAAAAAAAAAAAAAAAGGTAGAAGGCAAGAACTAACCCAAAAGTTGTCCTCTGACCTCCATTGGCCACTGTGGCATACACTCACCCCACCACATGTACACACACACAATAGATAGATAGATAGATAGATAGATAGATAGATAGATAGATAGATAGATTTGAAATTAGACTTCACTTATTTGAGGGGCTAGGGAGATGGCTTAATGGTTAAAGGCACTTGCTTGCAAAACCTGGGTTTGGCCTGGGGTTCAAATCCCCATTACCCACATAAAAGCCAGATTCACAAAGTAGAGCATACTCCTAGAGTGCAAGAGGCTCTGGCATGCCTATTCTCTCTCTCTCTCTCTCTCTCTCTCTCTCTCTTTCTCTCTCTCTGTCTCTCACTTGCTTGCTCTCGCTCTCCCTCCCTCCCTCCCTATCACTCCACAAATAAATAAATACAATATTTTTAATTATAATAATGGGCTGAAGAGATCTCAGCAGTTAGGGCTCTTGCCTACAAAGCCTAACAACATGGATTTGATTCCCCAGTAGCCAGATGCACAAAGTGGTGCATGCAGCTGGAGTTCATTTGCAATGGATAGAAGAGGCTCTGGTGTAACCCATTCTCTCTATCTCTCTCTCTTTCTCTCTCTCTCTCTCTCTCTCTTTCTGTGTGTGTGCATGCACACACTTTAAAATCAATAAATGAATAAATTTTAAAAATCAAAATAACTGTATGAAATAAGTCCAAAGAGAAGCCAAGCTTGTTGGTACATGCCTGTAATCCCTGTACTCTAGACGCTGAAGCAAGAGAATTGTGAGTTTGAGGTACAGCCTTGACTACACCTAGAGACCATGTCTCAAAAAGAAAAAAAATCAACAAAAGGCCATGAATGGTGGTTGACTTTGGAACAATATTAACATTAAGTTAAACAATATATACTTAACAGTGTTATTTCTAAGGACTGCCAATACCTGGATTTTAAAGTTGGAAGGGAGAACACTATAGGAATCATCTGGAACAGCCCTCTCTATGGCATTCCTGGTACTGAACTAGCCTTTAATTGAAAATTCCATGTTTCAATAAAAGAATGTCCTAACACCTCACAGTGAGACCAAGGCCTTGGGACTCCGGTTACTGCTGTAATTCCCAGGGATCAGATAAGGAGCAATCATGCCCGATCACCTGCCAGCTGCCAAACACCCACCTGTATCAAGGTTCAGACAGGGCAAAGCCTCTAGTCCTCACTGGACTGTCCACAGGCTCCTCCTCACCTGGCAGCCTTGTGCAGCAGCCTGGGCTTCATTTGCATTGAACCTGCCCACCTGTCATGAAGTCACAGTGTTTCTCCACATGGCCCTTCAGTAAGTGATCCTGACCATGACCCTATGACCACAGCTAAGGCACAAGTCCTGATGATCTTGGCCCTCTGGCCCGGCAACTGTGCTTTTCCTTCACCCTTCCCTCCCTCCTATCTGCCATTGAACCCCACCATTGAGTCCGATGACTTCATGCTAGCCAGCAACCCCTCACATGCCTCTGCACACCCTCATCCTGCTCAGAGTCATGAGACCTCAGCCTGAAGATTCCCCCGGCTCCATCATCTCATCCATCCCCATCTAGACCTCTGAAGTCTTTCTTATGTGAGCACTTTGCCCAAATGCCCCCGTGTAGCCCTGACTTTCAGCCTTGTCTGCCTTCCACCTGTTCTCCTTCCTCAACACTCAGAGCTGACGCCTTTGCCTACAGCCTTCCATTTGCTCCTATTCACTGTTAAATCCCTGTCCCTCACTGTGGTCTATGAAGCTCACCAGGTCTGACCCATGACCCTGTTTCTGTGCCCTTCTCCTCAGACCTTCTCCATGGCTGTCTGTAGTGTTCTGGTGCCCACTGGCCTCAGGAAGGCTATTTAAGGGAAAAGGGAAATCGATTAGCTGGTGTTTTACTCAGCTAAGACTGGCATAACCACATACCAGAAACTTGGAGGCACAGACAAGAGATGCTGATTTTCTTACAGTTGTTGAGACTGTCATGGTGCCGGCATGGTCAAGCCCTTGGGAAGGTCCCTTTTCCTGGTTCACAGGCAGCCACCTTCTCTTTGTGTCTTCATATGGCAGAGAAACAAAGAGGAAAAGAAAGATGAAGAAAGTTCTTCATGGTGTCCCCTTTAAGGTTCCTGATCCCACCATGAAGGCTCCACCACGTGACTTAATCTAACCTTAGTTGTCTTTCAAAGGCCCCATCTTTAAATACCATCATATTCAGGCCTAAGGTTTTAGCATATGAACTTGACAGTGGCATACAGCAGCCTAAAGCATCTGGGAAGGAGCCTCCTATACAGGAGATAGGAACAGAATCTACAGGAAGCCTCCTCGGGTACCTGAACGCTTCAGCTCCCACCTCAGAGGTTGGTGGGCCTCTCTCTCCCTTACTTTAGGGGAAAACTGAAATCTTCATCAGGACCTACAGGATGGATTACTGGCCCAACTCCACCTTTCCCCAGCCTAATCCAGGCTGTTTTTTGACCCTGTTCTCTGTAACAGGAACCCTCCATTCTAGTTGTGTGCATGCCTCTCTCAGATCCCCCTCCCCATCCAGGGGCTCCCCTAACCACACACCTAAATGACATTTAGCTCCCAAACCTTTCTACTCTCTACCTACATGCTTCCCTTCATTCTGTTCCCAGGATGCCTCTCTCCTGATGTGGTATTATATTAATCATTTGTCGATTGTCTGCCTCGTCTCATCAAAAGGAAATCTCCCCGAGAACATGGTTTTATCAGGTTTGTCCCCTGCTCTGTCTCCATGCTCATGTGTGGCAGGTACGCAGGAAGGCTTCTGCGTTCAGTAAATCAACTCCATTCATGAGCAGAAAAACAGATGAGAGGAAACAAGAATGTGGTCCAGCCCTTCTTTCCTCGTTGCTGGCAGGGTTTTCAATTATTACAGACATGTTCAACCTGAAGTAAATTTTCTATGTCAGAGAAATTTCTTGAATTGCCTAGAAATGCTTGAACCAACCTGTCTTCGGGAGTGGTTCCTCCCAATCAATCCACTCACACACAGCAGATATGTTCATGGGGCCCATGCATGGTGCTTTCCTGAGGGCACCTGGGGCTTGAGGGTTCCAGAGAATTCTTCGCCTGTCCTTTTCACTTGCTTGAGGACTCACTTCAAAATCAAAGTGAGAATGACATGGTGACAGCAATACACCACGAGAATGACAGATTTGCTCTACTGATAGAAAAGTAAATACTCTGAAGCCAGGCATGGTGGCAAATGTCTTTAATCCCAGAACTGAGAAAGCTGAGGAAGGAAGGTCACGAGTTCAAGACCAGCCTGGGCTACAAAATAGATTCAATGTCAGCCTGAGCAACTTTAATGAGACCCTATCTCAAAATAAAATACATGTTTAGGGATGTAGCTCAGTGGCAGAGTGCTTGTCTAGCCTGCATGAGCCTATGGGTTCAATCCTCAGTAATTCAAAAACTAGTAATAATTTCTCTTTTTTGCATGTGTGTGCAAGTGTTTATGCACATAGGCCTATGTTGCAGGCCAGAGGGACAGCCTTGGGATCATCCTCAGGACCACCTTTTCTGACAAAAGTTCTTTCATTGGCCAAGCACTTACCAAGTAGGCTTGACTGGCCGGCCACTGAGCCCTAGGGATCCACCTGTCTCTTCTTCTCTAGTACTAAGAGTACCAGCACACACACCCATGCCCAGTTTCTTTTACATAGGTTCTGGGGATGGAATCCAGGCTCATGCTTATGAGCCAAGCACTTTTACCCATTGAGCCATAACCCCAGCCCCAGTAATAATAATTGTTATGCATTGACAGGTGAATTTCATTTTTTTCTTTGTTTTAAAGTTTTCTTTCTTTTTTGGTTTTTTTTTTTTGAGATAAGGTCTCCCTAAGTATCCCAGGCTAGTCATGAATTCATAATCCTCCTGTCTCAAACCCCCAGTTTCTGCAATCACAGGTGTGCACCAACCACCATACCAGTGCCACAAACATGAGAACTTCTTCAAGGAGTTGATCTGATCATTCTGATAAATGACAGCTTCGCTTATTTCAGTGAGCTGAACCACACTTCCACGTGTCTTTCTAATGCCATACTTGAATTCCACAAAGCAAACAGAGTTTGAGAAGTGTTACGTATATAACTAAGAAATGTCTCTCCTAGCCAACTTCTCTAGAAAATCATTAAGGTCTACCAAGAAAGGAACTCATTAAGATAGACAGGCATGAAAAAGCATAAAGAAACATTTCCTATGGAATACTACTGGTCAGACATTGGCAAAGAGCTGTCTTCTGTAGATTCCCAAATTCTCCATCTACTAAAATGTACAACATGTTGAATAAATACGGTGCGTTAGCAGCAGGATTCTAAGTGTCTTGCATTCATACACTCTCTAGTTACAATGAGTTAACGTCTCATAAATCCATTGTAAGCCAAAACCACATTGAATACACCTAACCCACCGAACATCCTTGCTTGGCCTAGCCTGCCTTAAACATGCTAAGTGCATTTACATTTGCCTTGAATGGGCAAAATCATCTACCACGAAGCTGATTGTTTTTAATAAGGTGATGAATCTCACGTGTAACTTATCAGATACTTATATCCCAGAATATTGGCAAAACAGTGTCCTGGGTTAAGCTGTCTGCCTGGGAATGGTGGGCTGTCTGGGAGTCTGGCTTGCTGTGCTGCACAAGCATCTGGAGAGAACAGGGCTGCATATCGGCCACCTGGAACCAGGTCACGAGTCACAGTTCAAAATACAGTTTCTACTTCATGTGCTTTGCTTACTCACTACTGTGAAGTCGAAAACTTCTGTCAAACCATTCTGTCAGGAACCATATTGACACAAAACCTTATTAATTTTGTGGGTGGGTATTAATATTACCACAGCCTGAAGATGCTAAAATTAGGATGCAGAGAGGTTAAGAATCTTGCCATGTGTTACAGAGTTCAAACGTGGCATCTTCTGGACTCGGGCCCACAGGTTGTGCTCCTGGCCACTGCTCTTCACTGTTCCTCTGAGAGCACTTCGTCAGCTGTTATCACCATCTGAAGGCATTGCTATGGTTCTTCACAGAAGAACCCCTCACCAATTCTAATGATGGTTTGGGAGCCGTGAGAAACGAGGAGCCCCAACATGAGGGTCCTCCCTGTATTCTCTGGCCAGGCCACCTTAAGTCCACCGCTCTCTTCCCACCAGCTGCCTGACACGAAGGCTTCTCAACATTCAGCAGGGGTCCCAGGCTGAATTCAGCCCCCAAGGGAAATTGTCCCCCTCCCCCCATCTGTCCAGTCTCATTCAGAAAAAGATAGAGCTCAGGCATTGCCAGTCTGTGGGTCACTATTTCTAAGGGATTTGAGCCACGGGAGTCTTTCATACAATGACTTCTAGGCCAAAGCCTAGAATAATAGCATCTTGTCTACTTTATTTCCTTTCTAACTCGCCCTTCTGGGTCAGAACTGTGCCCAGCAGAGATACCATAGGGCTCAGTCCAGCAGTCAAGTTCATGCCCATCTCATGATACACTGGGCACCATGTCTCTCCCTCACTTCCTTCCTGCAGTTTCCAGAGCACTGCCCTCTGCTGGCCTTCCTGCTCCCCAAAGATTCTCTCTCTCTCTCTCTCTCTCTCTCTCTCTCTCTCTCTCTCTCTCTCTCTCTCTCTCTTTCTCTCTCCAGTCATTCACCCACCTTCTTTGTGTCTCCATTTAGAAGTCTAACAGAGCTCACTCATTGCCTGTGCAAAGTGAAGTCTCTTTGGCGTCTTTAAATCTTTGCTTTAAGTCCTGTTTTCCCTGTGTCGACGATGGCCGCTGTATCTTCCATGGTTCTCAGTGAAACTACTCAGAGACCTCCTTGAGCTCTCTCCTTCTTCACATCCACATTCAATCTGTCAATGGAGCTGATTTCTTCCTGTCAATGAAAAAAAATAAAAATAGGACTGGAGAGATGGCTCAGCATTAAGGTGCTTGCCTGCAAAGCCTTCAGTACCCATGTAAAGCCAGATGCACAACGTGGCCCATGCATCTGGAGTTCATTTGAAGTGGCTGGAGGCCCTGGCACTAACCCATTCTCTCTTCTACCTATCTCTCTATGTTTAGAAATATATTAATTAATTGATTAATTAAAAAGAAAACAAAAAATAAAATGATTTTAAAGCCAGACATAGTGGCTCACACCTTTAATCCCAGCCCTCAGGAGGCAGAATTAGAAGGATCTGTGTGAATTTGAGACCACCCTGAGACTACATAGTGAATTCCAGGTCAGCCTGAGCTAGAGTGAAACCCTGCCTCTTAAAAAAAGAAAAGATTTTAAGAACAACTTAGATCTGTGACTACTCTTCTCCTAACTCTGCTAGGTCATCAGAGAGAATCCTTAGGACCTGATGAGGCCTTTGTGGCCAGCTCTCCATCCACCCTGCAGCTGTCTCCTCACAGGTACCTCCCCACTCAGGACCCTGATCTGCCCTGTCCCCACCCCCTCCCAGCCCTTTGCTTTGCCTCAGTTATATATCTGGTGTCTGACTCCCTCCTTCGTGTCTTTAATCAAATGTCACCTCCCCAATGGTCACACTTGGACCACCTGCTCTTCCACTCTGCATTTCCATATCTCCCTTTTTGTGTGGACTCATTGCTCCTTTCCAACAGATTATACCCAGTGCTCGACTTGGATGGATTGCCTTATTATGATGTTTCATCTCTTGGATGATGGGAAAATGATACACATTCAGTAGAAACTGTCCCTTTAACTTTCATGTTGTCACTTCCTTTCTAACAACAGTAACAAACTGCTGCTCCCAGTCAGCCCCAAGATCACAGCCAGCACACTTAGTGTGCAGGGTCACTCAGCTGGTGTTTGGTGGGCTGGGTGTATTCAACCATTTTACCTTAGACTATTTTCAACTTCTGATGGGTTGATTGGGGTGGGACCCCATCTTAAGTCTAGGAGCACCTGGGTCTACTTTATTGCCTGACTCCTATAGTTTGGGATAAGCCTTATGCAAACCTGCATTTTTATATTCACTGCTAATCTCTCAGCATGGAGAACAGTGCCTGGCATGCAGTCAACACTCAGTGGAGGTTGAATGAATGAACTGTGGGTATTCCGCCAGGCCAAGCAAAGTGAATGCCTTAGAGATAAGCTACTAACAACACTTCATTGTCCCCTCCTGGCTTCTTGGAACCCCTCATGGGTCTTCTCAGAGGCCTCTTACTTCTTCAAACTTGGGAGGCTTCTGACTCAAGAAAGAAATGAACTGATCAGCCCCTACATACACCTAACCCTAACTCTTGCTAGCAGAGAGGGAACAGATGGAAGGGGTCTGCTGAAACTCCCATTCCCGAACCCCTGCCTCAGGCAGCTCTGGGCATTGCAAGTCAATTTCATGAGTCCAACTTGCAATATTGCTGCCACCAGAAATGAGCTGCCTGGAGAGAATTCTTTAGTGACCTGTCATCGAGGGGCGGCACAGGCAGCACTCGGCCCGACCGGGGTTGCCGAGGCTGATCAGGCTTCCCCAAGCCTTCTAATTTATGGTGGGCTGTATAGGTTGAGAGTTCCCAGCTAATGGCTTCCTCCTGTGCACAATGTGCTGGTGACTTCAAAGGAGAATCGCTGGGTGATGGAGAAGGTTAGGAGCTCATGTCTGCTGTCTTGACTGCCACAGAGGTTAATTGAAAATTGGAACTTTAGTCCTTACAAAATGAGGTAAGGGGAAGGAATACAGGTTTGGGGAGAAGTACGATGGCAGGATGGATACCTGCCTTTCCTCGAATATGGTCTGGGTATGAATTTTCACATTTGATCCACCATCCATGAGTGCTCACTGCTTCAGAAGAGAAATGACAGCGCGAGTCATCAGAAGCCTGCGGAAAACAAAGCAGCCGGTCAAATCAAGGCCATTCTGCTGGGTTTTGCAATGCATGGAATGTCTTATGTTGCTGTATTATTTGCTCTTGACTCATATATTGCTGCTGCTGTTGTTTTGTTAGTATCTACAATTCTCTAATGGCTTGTCAGTTGCTTAGAAGGATTAACATTTTTATAAGACATAGTTTCTGCAAAGAAAAGAAAACTTGGAAAGATGCTAGGCAAGAGAACACTGCTGAGGAAGAATTTTGGGGACATCACACCCCCCCTAAAGGAAGCCCCTCCACTCTAGGTCATAGGATCAGAAAAGCAAAACTTTGAGAATCTGTCTGAGTTAGAATCCTGATTCATCTGTCACCTTGCTGTGGGTGAACCCACTGAGGCTTAGTCTAATCTATAAAAATGGGTTACCACAGTTTTAGTCACTTTTACATGACTATAGTAAAATGATATAATAAATACTATAATAAAATAATATACTATATAATAAATACTATAATAAAATTAAAAAGTCAGGTTGTATTTGAAGAAAAGAGTCTTATTTAGCTCATTGATTTGGAGATCCAAGTTCAGGTGCATCCACCAGTTCAAGCTCTGATGAGGGTCTAACAGTGGAGGCCATTATGGTGGAAACAGCTGTTAGAGAAAGAGACCATATATCCAGAAAGGAGAAAGAGAGAGGCAGGAAAACCACATTCCTTTCTGAGGACATAGTCTCAATTGACCTCAGGACCTCTCAGTTGGCCCCAGCTCTTAAACGTTCCACCATTCTACCACCACCACACTGGGGACCAGACTCCAACACATGAACCCTTGGGAGAACAAATTCAAAGCATATCCAAGGCCCAGCAATCATCTGAAGCTAAGACTTCTTTGGAAGACTCATAAAAAGTACCTGCAGGGGCTGGAGAGATGGCTCAGTGGCTCATACAAGCATGATGACCTCAGTTTGAGTCTTCCCCACCCATGTAAGATGAGCATGTTGACATATACCTGAAGTCCTAGAACTGGTGAGAGGGAGATGGGGAATGCCCAGCACTCACTGATGTAACTGAATCAGGGAGCTAAAGGTTCAGAGAGAGACCCTATCTCAAAGAATAATGTGGGAAGAGATAGAGGATGACATGCAACGTCAACCTCTGACCTCCACACACATCTTCATACCACACACAAACACACACACACAAAAAGAAAAAACAGTACCTACAGAGACTTTGTCACTTTCTTTATAAAGGAATAATCCAGTGTCTGTGAACAGATTGTCCTATCACAAGGACAGATAGAATCTGCTTCTCTGTCTTTCGTGCCTGGTTGAGCAAGGGCTCAAAACATGACTTGTCTCTACTGACGTCTCACTTCCTCACATGTGATAAACTGAAGGAGACTGGACAGTCAGCACAGGAAAAAAAAAAAAACCATGGATGATGGTGGTGTTATAGTCTGGACTTTCAAATGTTCCCCAAAGGTCTATGTGTTAAAAGTTTTGTCCCCAGCCTATGACACAGAAGACATGGTAGATAGGAGGAAGTTAAGTCATAGGAGGTGGCCCTTGAGGAGAATATCAAGACCCTGTCTTTCTTCTTCTTTTCCAAGAGGTCAACAGCTTTTTTCACCACATTCTCCTTCCAAAGTAACATGGCCTGGTGACCCCTGAAACTATGAGCCAAAAGTCAGCATTTTTTCCTTTTTGAATTTGGTGTCTTGGATAGTTTGTCTCAGTGACAGAAATGAGCACACATGGCATCCATAAGCTACAAATAGTCTGAATGCCTTGGGTGCTGTATCCGTAGCTGCATAGTTGGGACAATAGTTAATTGATGACTGACAACTTCAGGTTGGTCAGTAATTGTAACCTATTTCTATTTATCAGAGTATCACAGGAGAAAATTGCTAAGTAATCTAAAATCCAGGGTGGGGTGGGGGAGAAACAAGTCATTTGTGAGCAAAACCCAAATCAAATGTCATTTATATGTAAACCCAAAATATCATTGCAATATTGTTTCTTCAAAGACATAAGAAAAGTGGAAGACCTTTTCTCTCCCCTCCCTCACACAAGTGTGCACTTGCTCTCATTTTGTACTAAAGACCTGCCTCAACTTGACTATCTTCCTTCCTTGCCTCCTGAATGCTGGGATTACAGGCTGGCACCTCCATGCCCTGCTTAGGAACATCTCTTTATGTAGAATGCAAAGCCCAACTAGTCCATGCCATTCAGAGTCCCTCTAGGTGCTCCCTGGTCTTCTGTTAGGTGACCAGGAGGACGCATGAGATGAAGACCTCTGTAGATTCTCGCATGCTGTTCAAATGCAAGCCACTATCTTTTTCCTGTACCTCTAAGAATCCAGCAGTAATTCCCCCTCACTAACAGGCTCTACTGATCAGATGTTGCAATTTACAAATTGTCACCTTGGAAAATTCTCCAAGCATCCTATTGTCTCGCAGTCAACAAAGTATAGCAGATTTATATGTAATAAAGAGACTCAGCTAGTGCATTCTTTTTATCTTGACACAGGGAATGGCATATAAGAACAATCAATTTCCTGAGGAATTTATGAAATTCCTGAGCTTGAAGGCTGTTTGAATGGGAATTTAGAATGCACAACCTTATCTGTGTGTCACTCAGCTGGAATGTATAATGCCACTCCAGATGCCAAGAAAACAAGCTAAGCCTTGATCCTTTTATAGGGATATTACCTGAATTACCCAGTGAGTTATATTCTCCAATCAAAATTCTTGGTTTTTTTTTTTCACATTTGACATGAATTGCTGTGAGTGAATTTTACTTAATCACCCAATTCGTGTTGGGCTCTTCTAGAAGAAGTGTGTTGGCCAATGAAATGTGGGCAGAGATGGACACTTGCAGATTCAGAGCCCAGATCTTCAGAAGCCCTCAGTACACATTTCTGCTAACCTTTCTCACAATTCTCAAAAGCCAGGAGAAGACCATGCCTGCGTTTTCACTTCTCAGATGAGCGCCCACTGGCAGCTTGGATTCAAGATTCTCTTGCTGACCCACCATCCCGTAATTAAGAAGAGATCAGTAATTGTTTTAATGTTGTTAATATCTTGATAGTGTTTACTGTACAGCATTACTGAAACTGATATCTCTTACACAAACCCTGCCAGAGTGAAAAATTGCTCTGCGGATCTGACTGGTCTCCACATCGGTGAGCTCCATGGTGATCAGGCTCGTCTCATCAGTTTATCTGACCTGAAAATTAGTAATTACTAAAAACAGAAGGATTTCACAAAAACAGTGTAATGATTTGAAAAGATATTATTCCATACTTTCATGTCTAAGAACTTACAGGTAGAGAGTTGACAGTTTGACTAATTTATAAATGAATGGGGGGTAGGGAATTATCCTTGGTTAATTGCCTGGATATGTCTCCATCATGACCCCTAGAGCTCCAAGAATTAAGAATAAAACATGCTTCACTTCCTCCAACAAGATCTCATGGGGTATAAAGACACTAGGAACCAGGTTGGGGGCACACGTCTTTAATCCCAGCACTTGGGAGGCAGAGATAGGAGGATCACCTGAATTCAAGGCCTCCCTGAAACTACATGGTGAATTCCAGGTCAGCCTAGGTTAGAGTGAGACCCTATCTCAGAAAAAAGAAAAAGAATGAAAAAGTAATCCCAGCACTCAGGAGGCAGAGGTAGGAGGATCACCATGAGTTCAAGGCCACCCTGAGGCTCCACAGTGAATTCCAAGTCAGCCTGGGCTAGAGTGAGACCCCACCTCGAAAAACCAAAAAATAAAAAATAAAAATAAAAAGAATAGTGTGCACAAGACAGAGCAGTGCCTAGATGACACCAAATCCCACCCAAGGAGAAATGGGAAGTGCCACCACTCCGAGAAGTGGGGTACACAGTTCTCTCACATCCAGAGCAGGAGTGGACTCCAGTATGTCAGGGTGTTGAGTAAAATGGATCTTGGGGTACACTTTGGGTCAGTTATTTAGAGCTTGTTTGGATAGAATATAGGAGTCATAAAACCCAGCCATGGCAGGGTGGAGCGTCTTAGGAAAAGGCATAAATTTGACGTCTGCAGAAGGGAATATCTTGAGCTTCCAGACAGTGGAGCTACACAGTGCCACAAGATGTCAGACCACCAAGGTCTTCCCAATGCATGGTCATAGCCAAACCTCATTAGAAAATATGGTACAGATATTTGTAAAATACCAGATTCTCATAATCCTTGCTACAACATATATGTGTATTTTTAAAAATTAAAAAAGAACTGTCATCTAAAGTAAAGACATATGCACCTCATCTTATACTATGTGGTTGCATAGTGGTTTTGGGAACTGTGGGTCTATGCTGTACCTTCATTGAGACAGTTGAGAAAGAAGATCCCATCACAAATTGCTAGCCAAGAAAAAGTCCCAAATTCAGAATGCGGTGTACAGCTCACACGGAATGCATGTGGCTTTTGCAGCATCATAAAGTTAAAAAGTTTTAAATCAAACCTTGTAAGTGAGGGGACATCGATATTCCAAAATGACTTCAAGTGATATGCTTGTCAAAAGGCTATTGGCATTTTCTAAGCAGAAAAGAGAATATTTAAATAAAACACATTTAGAAGCCTGGTTTTGACTTTGTCTTCTCATTCTTGCTTATTCCCCCTGTGTACTTCATAGCTGTCTCCACATATGTTCTAAGATGGTAGCAAAAAGATATCTTTAAAAGTGACTTAAGCCATGCATGATGGTGCACACCTTTAATCCCAGCACTTGGAAGGCAAAGGTAGGAGGATCAATGTGAGTTTTGAGACCAGTCTGAGACTACATAGTGAATTTGAGGTCAGCCTGGATGCTACCTCAAACAAAAAGGGGGGTCTGGAGAGATGGCTCAGTAGTTAAGGCATTTGCCTACAAAGTCCAACAACCTGTGTTCAATTCCCCAGTACCCATGTAAAGCCAGAGGCACAAAGTAGCACATGCCTCTGGAGTTTGTTTGCAGTGACTAGAGGCCCTGGTGCCCCCATTCATTCTCTCTCTCTCTCTCTCTCTCTCTCTCTCTCTCTCTCTCTCTCTCTCTCTCTCTCTCTCCAGGCATGGTGGCACAAGCCTTTAATCCCACCATTTTAAAGGCAGAGGTAGAAGGCGCATGGATAATTCCAGGCCAGTCTGAGACTATGTAGTGAATTCCAGATCATCCTGGACTAGAGCGAGACCCTACCTCAAAAACAACAGCAAAAAAAAAAGTGCCTTCAGTCTTCACATGACACCAGGAAAATAAATATCATCTCCTTACTCCTCAACTAGATTCCACATCAAAGGGGTTTTATAGGTGCAAGGTATGTATGTACCCACCCTTCCCTCGCTCAGCAAAAGGAAGCTTCTGATGGGAAATAGTTGAAGAAGACCATCTGTATCACACTACAAGCCTGCATTTCATTTGGGGTTGGGAGAGAACACGTTGAGATTTTAGTGCTTCAAACAACCAAATATACAGTTCAGAAAGGAAAACAATATTTTTAAAATACATTCATTAACTAAATTTTATACATTGACTAGCTCAGGAAAAGGTTGCACATCCTTGACTCAGGGAGAAGAAGGAGGCTGGCCACAGAGAGGGAGGTTGGGGGGTTGATTTTACCATATCTGTTTCTCATAAACTAGTCCTGAATAAGAGGATGTTCAATTTAAATTCTCCTTTTCTGTACCATGTGGGCTATCATTAGTGCATTCTAGAAACCTGTTTATAATTTAACCAGTGTATAGATTACACCGTGGTGATATCTGAAACTTCTTTCATAACCATTGTCAACAAATTGATCCTTGTACTGTACAGAAGGACAATGCACGACCCAGGCTGAGTCTCAGGAGTGGTATCATTGGAACGTTCGTTGTGAAAGAAGAGTCTTTTGTTGTTTTTGTTTTTTGTTTTTTGAACAATGCCTATCTGGCCTGCCTGGATCCCTATTCCTGATCCCTATATTCTCTGACCCAGGTTAATTCAACCTCCCTCATCTATGTCCACAATTCAGATTCCACTCCGAACATGTCCTGCCCCTGTGATGGGAAGGGCCTTGGCTTTTGCAGCCCGCACACGGGTGAGGATTAATTACATAGGGTGCAAGTGCCTGGAGGATCACTGCAGGCCACGTAGGAATTTGGCAGCCAAATTCTATTCCCAAAACTCAGCACTCAAGACTGGTGCTGCCATGGGAAAAAAGATGGAGGATTTCCTAGGCAGTTCATTGGATCAGACCAAATTGGCAAGCAGCTCACACACCCTGGCTAGGACTCTGCCACACGACCACATCGAACCTTAAAAGAGGCTGTGAAATTACGTCTCGGGGAAAGATGAGGATGTGGATTTTGTGACAACTGATAGGTTGGCTACAAATACATAAATTTAATAATCACAATAATAATGATGAAGAAAGAAAAAATAGATACTTTGGGCAACACCAGTGATGCAACCCAAGTTGCAGCCCAAGTTATAGACATGGTGCTGAATCTGATAAGGATTTGATAGCATCACTCACTCTGGTTTGGATAAATGCTCTCAAAGGCCCATGTGTTTATGGCTTGGCCCCAAGACACTATTGGGAAGTGGCAGTACCTTTAGGAGTTAAGGCTGAGTGGGAGAAGGTTTGGTCACTGGGGGCCTCTTGACAGGATATTGGATTCCTCACCCTTTCTTCTCACACTGCTTCCCAGCTGCAAAGAAGTGAGGCACTTGTTAAGATACACAGTACAGCCCAGGCCCAAATACACACACACACACACACACACACACACACACACAAACCTTCCGTGATACATCGTACAACACAGGCACAAACACACATTTGTCATGATGCACTGTATAGCCCAGATCCCAAAATAAGGCTAAGTGATCATAGGCTAAAGCACCACGAACCATCACAAGCCTTTCTTCCTCATAAGTTGACTATCTTGGGCACTTTGTCATAATGACAGAAAGCTGACAAACACAAGTTGGAACCCAAACATATTGCAATATAAATTAGAAAATGCTGACGACTGTAGTAGAAGGGCAAGGAAATCCCTAATAGGTCAGGGTGGTCGAGAAGGGAATCTCCCAAGTACAATGCGCCTTTTATCTTGGGCAATCGAGGATGCCTTCATGGAAGAAAAGACATCTCTACGTGTTGGAATTTGCCTGAAGTCAACTGATATCAGAGGAAAAGGAGATTAAAGTTGTGCCACGAGGAAGAAACAACATAAGCAAGGACACAGAAACAAAAATCATAGCTTCAGGAGCCACATGGGGATAACTACAAGGTGTGAGATGGTAATGAAAACGAGGTCGGGTATGTAGCCGGCATGGAACTCAATGGGTCTGTGGCAGTTTGAATGTAAAATGTGCTCCACAGCCTCAAGGGTTTGTGATCAAGTCTCCTTAGTCCCCAGCTGGTGGAGCCTTTGGTTGATGGAGCCCTGCTGGAGAAGGTGTGGCACTGGGGATGGGCTTTGGCATTTTATAGTCCAGCCCACTCAGCAGCCTTATTTCATTCATTCTTGCTGTTCTCACTCTGCTGCTGAGGTGTGAAGGTGTGAGCAGGTTGCCTGCTCTGTCATTCTTTCTCCACCAGGATAAAACTTTCCCTTGAAACCTTAAACCTGAAATAAACCCTTTCCTCCCATAAACTGCTTCTGGTGGGTGTCTTGTCTCAGCAATGAGAAGGTAACTGTTACGCTAACACACTTGCAGTTTCTTGTTGTTCAGTGTTGCAGTCAGCTTTCTAGTTGCTGCACAGGAAGAACCCAAACAAAAGCGGCTTGTAGAGGAATGGGTTTATTTGGCTTACGGACTCAAGGGGAGACTCCATTCTGGCAGGGAAAACGATGGCATGAGCAGAGGGCTGGACATCACCTCTGCCACAGCACTGTAAACAGCGGCAGGAAGGTGTGCCAGACACTGGCAAGGGGAAGCTGGCTTATAACCCCATAAGCTCGCCCCAACAACACAGCTTCATCAAGGTTGTAAAACCCAAACTGCCATCAGCTGAGGATCTATCTATCAGAACACATTCAATTGTTTGTGGGGGACACCTGTATCAAACCATAACATTCAGTGTTTCTGGAAGGGTTGACGGGTTCTGCCTCATGGCTGCAGAGGGTTCTGGCTATGGAGGGAGGGAGACACCATAGGATTGATGGATGGCAGAAAGAGGAGCAGTAAGGGTGTTCATGGGCTATGCAGAGATGGAAGGGGGCTGGCACCTGAGCGAGACATGGGCATCAACTAAGGAAGTAAGGTGGACATGAGCTGTGCATGGACGAAGCGCTGATGAGCTTCATGGAGAGTTGGTGACAATTCAGTTTCCAAGGCTGAAACCACAGAGATGGATGCACCTGCCCCCAGACTGCTAAGGGTCTTGCTTTCCAGGCAGTTTTTGTTATGAGTCCTAGGGGAATGCTCTTTCTTGTTGTTCAGAGGAAATTTGGATTTAGTGTTAGAGCTGTGTTCTTTCTTTCCTTTCTCCTAGTGACAAGATGAGCTAACAACTGTGAGATGCTTCTAATTTACATAACCATGAGGTGGCAACCTTTCATCTGAGCTCATGCATCCTCTAACACACTGCTGCTGCTCACAAGATGATGATCATAATGGTGAGAACAATAGCAATTGGGCAAACTCACTAGCAGCCACACGCTGGACTCATGGAGCAGCTAGCCTGGAAAATACAGTGATGAGCAGCAGAGAAACCTTGCCTCAAAACAAGGTGGAAGGCAAGGATACACCTGAGGTTGTCCCATGATCTACACACACACACACACACACACACACACACACACACACACACACACACACACACACACACACCAATGAAGGCAAGAAAACAGATAGCAAAGATAATTTTTTATATAATTCACAATTAGTAAACGATGGTGGAAAATGGAGCATTCAACACCAAAGGTCTCCTACAAGCCAGCAACTTCCAGCTTCCTTTCTTCTGTTCAATTCCATATTGCTTGCAACCTCTGTGAACAAACATATCAACTAGTAAAGGTTTTCAGCACCTTGGTTGACAGTGTCCTGAGGTGGTTATGTGGGCAGACGGCTCTGGAGTGAACCTAGGTTTCGTCATCTGTAAAATGAGAGTAATAACACATACCTCATCTGAGTGTTGTGGAGATGAAATTAAATTATGCTTGTAATGCACTTAGTCCAAGCTTAGCATCTGGGGACTGTTAAATTCATGTCATCTATTTTCACCCCTGGGGTCATCCCTCCTGCCATCTTTGTTAGTCCTGTGATTTTGAAATTTACTGGGTTCCAGGTGCCAAGCTAACTTTCTCCCAGATATTAGTACATTTCATTCTCTCAGTGAGCCTCAGAAGTTGCTGGGTCCTCACCTAGTAAGAATCCAGGGGGATAGAAATGTTTCCTTATTGTTGACTGTCATAAGGAATAATGACATGAAATCAATGGAGAAAAATGGTAATTATTTAAATTCGATGTACTTAGACCATGTGGCAAATATCATTTTAAAAAAGTCACTGCCCTCAAAGATCTTGAAATTGAATATTTAAGAACTGGTACCACAAGATGTGGGGAGGGACATCCCTATCATTGAGGGACAAGGGTTACTGGTAAGCTGGTGAGTGGACCGCACATTCAGTGCATGTGAGCAAGCCTTAAGGATAAGTTAAGGATTTGAGAGGGACACCAGGGTAAAATCATCCAAGATGAAGAGAACAGCTTGAAGAAAAACAAACAAATAAATGAATAAATAAATACAACTCTGGTCCCAGAGTTTGATATGTTTCAGATGACAAGTCTGCTGTGGTTAGAAAGAGTGGCATAGAGCCCAGGAACACTGTTGGAGTCAGCCACACGCCGCTGGGATGAATCTCCAAACCAGGCACAATTTGGGGGAGGAAAGGATTTATTGAAACTACAGATTGAGTGGAAGTTCCCTAACAGCGAAAGAGGCTGGCCCTCTTTCACAGGTCTGAGCAGAGAGAAAAACCCATCACCTACACCACACACACACAGAAGAGGGAACAGGCAGGAGGGCCAAAGAGAATTTCTTCTCCTTCATATAGGCTTAGGGTTGGGTCTTGCAACCCTATCCCAGACTTAATGGCTTCCTGAGTCTCTGGAATTTCCTTCCTGCACTGCCCACACAGGAAAGGATGTTTACTTCCAGCTTCTTTGAGCTTCTTTACATCCTGCCCCTTGATGAGAGGCTGCCTTCCTGTAAACATCCTCAGAGACCCACCCAAGATAATTAAAAAGATCAAGTTGACAACAAAACCTAACCATCACAAACACTAACTAGTTCTTTACAAAATTAATCAGAGCTGCTCTCCTGTAAAGGGGAGACAGTCTCTGGTCAAGTAAGTTGGGAAAAAAATGAATTAAACAGATTTCTTCATTTGGGGACTCCTCTGAGTCTAGAATATTTTAATGCACTCTTTGAATACCCAGGTTGAGGCAGAGTGAGATGGCTTCTAATTTCTTCCCCGTGAAACCTTTTCATAGAGGAGTATCTCACAGTAGCCACATGGCTTACTCGGAGCCCACCTTTTAGGATGCAGGTGTGTCCTGAGGAGCTCCATGACACATGCAGAGAAGGACAAGAAACAGAACAATCGGAGCTGGACATGAAAACCTGGAATGCCAGAGCAAATGACTCGAACTTCCTCTGTAGACAATGGAAGACCATCAATCAATGGGGCAGAAGCATGGGCAGATTCATCATTTCTAAAGACACAACTGGAGTTATAAAATGGAGGAAGGATGGACCAGGAGGGAGACTATTGGAGCATGGGAGTGAGCATGTGGGTAAGAAGCAGGAGATGGGGAGAAGACTTGCCCAGGAAGTGTACCCAGGACAGGAGCAAGTCTGGGTGAGGGGTCAGACTTGGGGGAGTGTCTATGAGACGGCTGATGGTTTTGGTTTCAGGAGAGCTGCTGAAAAGGGGAAAGACGGCTCTTGAGTGAAGGACAGGGAGGATTTTGAAGATTAAATGATGACTTAGATTAAGATGAGCCACACTGGAACCAAGAACTTGTGGTTGAAATGACTGTTGGTCACTTCAAAGATGCTGTGAAAACATCCATTTAGAGTTTGCAAGTCTAAATGGATGAGAAACTCTAAATGGGGAGAGCAGGGACTGGACATTTGAGAGTTGGCAACTGGGTGGTAAAGAGATAGGAAGAAGTGCTTCAGCAAGTAGGTGGAGAAAAAAGATATTCCTAGCACCTCCTGGCCTGGCCTGTGGGATTAAATCTCTGTTCCTAGCTGTCAAAGCCCTGCTCTCCTTTGTACATTCCCTGCAGATCAGCTCCCAGATCCCTGGCACTCTCTCCATCCTGCATCTGTGGAAGCTAGTCCGGGAGCTCAGTTCTCCAGCTACTCTTGGCTGGCACCCTCTGTAATTAGAGCCAGCACTAATGAGCTACTCATTTGATTAGCATAAGAGACATAACTCCTCAGAGTTAGCACACACTGACAGGCCTGGGAGAAGCAGAAATAAAGCCACTATCTTGATTTGAGTTACCAGAAGCAGACCCTGGGATAAAGATTCATGGGTATAGTAAATTGGGTGAGTGAGGGAGAAGGCTCAGCAGTTAAAGGCACTTGCTTGCAAAGCCTGCCAATCCAGATTCAGTTCCTCAATACTCACATAAGCCAGATGCACAGTGGTGCATGCATATGGAGTTCGTTTACAAAGCCAGAAGGCCATGGCATGTCCATATTCTCTCTCGCTAATAAATAATAATTTATTTTTACAAAGGGATGAGGAGATGACTCAGCGATAAAGGCACTTGCAGCTCTGGTTCAATTCCCCAGTCCCCACATAAAGCCAGACGCACAAAGTGGCACATGGGTCTGGATTATATTTGCAGTGGCAAGAGGCCCTGGTCATGCTCTCTCTGTCATCTGTTAGGTCTCTCTCTCTCTCTCTCTCTCTCTCTCTCTCTCTCTCTCTCTCTCTCTCTCTCTCTCCATCTCCCTTCTAAGTAAATAAATATAAATATTTTAATAACTAAATTAAGGAGCTGTTCACAGAAAGCATAGCTGCAGAAGTGAAGTCAAGGATGGGAAGGATTTAGTAAAGAAGATATAAATGAGCAAGTTCCCACAGAAACTAACTATACCATTTGCCACGTGTCTGTCCATCAAAGACCACTTCCTGATGCATTCACTCCCCAGAATTTTCAGCTTGCATGTGCCCATACCAACAAACACCCAAGACCACAGAGAGCTTGACAAGAACCACAGAGCTCCCAGCAAGAAGATAAGAGAACGGATTTTTATGGGAGATCAAGATGGAGTAGCTACTGGTAGCTGAAGAAGCAGGTGGCCAAGCAGAGATAGTCTTCAGGAGAGAGGAAGAAGGGAAGGCTTCTCTTTTGGGAAGTTTGCCAGAACAACTCCAAGGGAGAAAGCTGAGTCCAAAGCACTGGCTTCATGCAGCTAGTGGGTTTTAATGATCCTGGAGGAGCAGCATCACCACCGCACCAAATGCCTCTCGTCTCTCCCTCGCTTTCTGAATGTAGGTCAAAGAACTCTCAGCCTCAAATGAAAGCATGATTGACCAAAATTGTTTCAAATGTCAAATACACATCCCAGAAATGAAAATCAATCAAACCGAGACTCAGAGAAAGTTATATGTATGTCGGACTTACCCTATAAATTACTTTTAGCTTTGATTAAATTCCTTTCTCTCGAACAAGTTTCTAGACTATCAATTACTATAATGGACGGGGCTGCTGGACTTCTAAAGCAGGTTTGGTAATTGCATTCAAATGTATTCTTTCAAAACATATTCAAGGCCCGGTATTTGAATGCCAGCCTGGAATAGTCAGAGACAGGAGACAAAGAAATGGTTGCCCAGCTGGTCAGCCTGCAAACCCAATCCAGGACAGGCTACGTTTATATTCAAATGTGCAACCTGGGTGACTGCATTTCCATGGGAGTGATGTTTACCAAACTGAGCTCGGGGCTTTTCTGAATTCTGGCAAAGAAAAACCCAACTGCAGAGTCTTGAAACCTGTTTTCCCAGGTACACGTCGACAGCTACGTGCTGTAGCAAAATGCACATGCACACTAAGAGTGTACTACTGCAGGCCTGAGAGAGATGCGAGAGATCCAGCTCGGCTGGGGATTTCTTTTCAAGTCACAAATTTAAGTGAAAATAAGACAATATTGCCCTTTTCCAGTCTCAGCAGGGTGTTGAAGCTGTTTGGCTGAGCCTTTAGTGTTTACTGCTCTTGGAAAATTTGTCTCCAGAATAATATTTTACAATGACAGATTCTCCATTTATTTTTTTTAATTGAGAACTTTATAGATTCTCCATTTAAATATATATATATATATTCAAGGGGAAAAAGTAATGGCAGAAGTAGCCCTAAGGAAAATTGAGCTTCCTAATCTATGAAATGGTTATTGTTATAGTCTATCTGAGGGAATTACAGGCCACCAGGCTTCTTAAGCCAATTAAGAGTCCTTTAATGTCAGCAGTTGAGTATGAACTAACACTGGGGAGGACTCTGGACCCAAAAAGGAGGTAAAAATGGGCTTATAAAGCCAAATCCCACAATTACATCATTTTAACATTATTTTAGATACAGGCCAGATAATAAAAGTTACAGTAAATCAATAATATCACACCATCAATACACCAAACTAGAGACATAAACAAAAACAAGAAACCTCCCAGAACCTCTAAATAAATAAATAAATAAACTTCCTAGTACGACAGGTGTACCTAGGTAAAAATGTTCTGTTAACCAAGATGTAATTTTCAGAGGAAAAGAGAGCCACAAAATGGATGTTTGAAACTCTCAAAGGATGAGAAACTCTAAATGGAGAGAGAAGGGACTGGACACTTGAGAGTTAAGCAAAACAAAATAGAGTTACTTGGGATGGTTCAGTAATAATACCTGTTGTGAAGATTAAATTCATTAACAGTGCTGAGCCCAGAGCCTGGAACAGGACAGAAATTGAATAAACGTGTCCACCTTCCTCAGGTCCTTTAAGAAGCTGTGTTGCCACATGGTAGGACCACCATCCCTCTGATTCTACTGGCTTCTATGTCATCAGGGTTCCCTGAGTGACATGGAATTGAGAGTTTACTGCACAGACTACCTGGAGAATTTGAGAGCTAAGGGAAATTTCTAGAAAGGCTGTCACTTCTCCATCTGATCATGAGCCAAGAAACCATTGAAGTCAGCAGAGTGAGCTCTGTCAAAGAAAAGCGGCCTGTATTAGTTATGCCTTCTCCTCACTATTCCAGAGTAGCTAGCAAAAGCTACTTAAAGAGCAAGAGTCTTTTGGCATCTAGAGTTTGGTTTCTTGCCCATCATGGTAGGGAAGGAATGGTGGAGCTCCTGGTGGAAGAGCTTACAGCTGGGGTTCCTCCCATGTGAAGGATCAGGAGGAAGACAGGGCTTGAAGCAGAACCAAGCAGTGGCTTATGTCTGCCAGCTTGCCCCTCTATCCCAAGGATTTTACAACCTCCCAAAACAATGCCACCAGTTAGGGACAACGGCTCAAGCATGTGAGCCTGCAGCAGGCTGTTTGCATTTAGACCATAGCACTGAACCCACAGAGACAGAGAGCACCATCCTCAACCTTGATAACATAGGTGACCTTTGGAAGAAACTGGAGCCTTCACCACAGAGCTGCATCCATGCAGCCCAGGACTTGGGGAACGTAAGGGAAAGGATGGATGAGAACTAGGGGTATTCACTGCCCTCACCCACAGGATAGAGTGCACTTGAGTGAGTCCACAAGGAAGGCTGCTTCTCTTGCCAGTTTCACATAAACACTAGAACTATGCAGAAGGGGGTTCTGGGAAATGTAGTTCTGGCATCAGTTCACCTACTGATGGAGTGGAGAGCCACCAAAACTGCCCTACATTGTGTATTCCCATACCTGCTGGGAAGATGAAATCAGATAATGTATATGAAAATCTCCTATACAGTTGAACTCAATATACAATCTTAAGTTCCCTATCATTCTTCTGCATTGAGACCTACAGCATAGGACTGTTCTTCACTTAATAATGTCAACCTGTACTTGCAGCCTAAACATAAGTTAAAAGATTCTTCATTGATATTAATGGGAGGAGCTATAATGCATTCTGTCCCAGCCCAAGTTTTGAAATATTTACATATAGAAAAATATATTAGGCTAGGACAGTTGCTATAGTGCTTGCCTAGCATGAAGGAAGCCCTGGGTTCAATCCTTGGCACTGCATAAACTAGACATGAGGAGGAAAGTCCAAGTTGGGCTTTGGACATGAAGATCATAGGTTTTCCTGAGTCACCAAGAGGTATGAGCTGAGTCTCTAGACCCAGAGCTCACGGAGAGACACTAATCAGTACATGGATTTGAGGGTCATGTGCAGGGTGGAAAACGAATCCACAGACATGTCAGGAGTAGGTATGGAGTTCAAGGAAAGCAAGGCTCAGGCCAGATCAGGTACTGGGCAGATCCAGTTTTAGACTCTGGTGAGGATAGTGCAGGAGACTCCAAATGGAGAAAGAATGGGTCAGCTGGGCCCATGAGCCAACCAAGGGCTATGATACCACAGGTCACATAAGTGAGTGCGTTCAGAGAGATGTACACTGAAGCCAGGGAGGGCCTCACTGGCCAGGTGACTGGAAAATGTCTTTTGGATCTGGTGACATGGAGGTCATGGGCAACCTCAGCTGAGGTGGAGAGATAGAGAGAAGTCCAATGAGGATAGGGAGAGGGGACCAGGAAGCAACGGGGACAATGCCATCAGGAATCCGGTTTGGGGATGGGAATATAGCCCAGTTGGTAGAGTGCTTGACTCTCATGCATGGCACCCTGGGTTCAATCTCCACCACATAAACCAGGTTGTACACATCTGTAATCCCAGCACTGCAGAGGTAAAAGCAGGAGGGTCTTCATCCTTGACTGTATAGTGATTTAGAAGCCAGTATGAGCTACACAAGACCTTTCTCAAACAAACAAAAAAAGAGAAAGGAAGGAAGGAAGGAAGGAAGGAAGGAAGGAAGGAAGGAAGGAAGGAAGGAAGGAAGGAAGGAAGGAAGGAAGGAAGGAAGGAAGGAAGGAAGGAAACCCATCTCATTTTGACAACAAAAAAGTATATATTAGTAATAATGTGAAAGTTAAAATTTAAATTCATGCCTATTAGGCTTCTGTTGCTAAAGAAAATTGAGATAATCAAGTTGTAGGGAAAATGACTACTTTTAATTCATGAAGTCAGAGGTTCCCAAGCATGATCTGTTGGCCCTGGTGCTTTTAGGATTCTGGAGAAGCAAAAGCACTCACCTCCAGGCTGGGAAGCAAAAGAGACAGAGGAAGAGACCAGAGTTTCACAGCCCTTTTTGGGGGGACATGTCTGAATGTCCAGAGACCTCTGATTAGACCCAAACTTTCTAAAGGCTCCACTGATATCCTAATAGTGGGAAGTCCTTTATCTCATGTACCTGTGGGAGACACTTCAGAACCAAACAGCAAAACCTAAAACGTAAAAGAATAAAGACAACTGGTCTCATTCTGTTTATGTTTTCTGTTCTTATTCTCTTACATTTATCTACGTTTGGAGAAAGTCATTGTTATCTTGTATACAAGCCACTTACGACACAAGTACATAGGTTCATCCATGTTGTTCCAAATGACAACATTCCCTTCTTTTAAAGACTGAATGGTACGTCATTGTGTATGTATAGCGCATTTTCTTTATTCATTCATCTCATATGTTGTTTCCATATCTCAGGTAAATAAATAATACACAAAAATTTAAATTTTTGCAAAATAAAAACATATATATGTTTTAATTTAAAATTCAGTGTCCAGTACAGTGAAACAGAGTCAGAGAATGGTGAGAACTCAAAATGAAAGGGCTTCAACATACATGTGAATGACACTCATGTACAAAACCCTATACATTGGGACCAATGGCCCTGGAGTCTTTGGGGCTCCAGGATGATGAGTGTCCTGGGTCCCACATGGCAGGGAAGGCCCTGACTCCCAGACTGGGATCTCCCTCAGAGCTCAGATCTTCCCCACCTGGTTTCCATTTCTCCAAGAAAACATCAGGTCTCATCTCCCCCACATAGACCAGGACAGGACACAGACTGAGGTAGGAGATCCAATCACAAGCCTAGAAACAGCAAGGGAACAGAGCCTGCACTGCTGAGAACCAATCCAAGGATAGGGAAGGAAATGGGAGGGACATTCAAGAGTAATCAAAACCTGATCCCCTTCTGCAGTTTGCACCAACCCAGCCAAGACCCCTCTCAACCCTTCCCTCTGTATGGGGAGCTTTTCTGACAATCTGTCAATAAGCTCTCACTTCCACCTTGCTACACGTGTCTTCCCATCTCCCAATATGTTTTGTGTAATGTGGTGTGGGGGTACGGTGTGGAAGTGGATGGGTGCTTGCCTACAGTGTCCCAAAGCAGAGCATTGGGTGTCTCACTCTGTTTTTTTCAATTCATTTATTTTTAATAAGTATAAACTTTATATGTATGAGACATGTGTTGGTACCACCATATCCCTCCTCCCTGCCCCAATTCCCCTGAGGGCCCTCCCTCCTCAGTGGGATTGCTAGAATGCTCCATGGGATGGAGGGCTATGAGTTGTGTGGTATTTCCCCCACCATGGCTCTTACAATCTTTCCACCCCCTCTTCCACAAAATTCCCTAAGCCAACATACCCAGTTTTTGTTTTGAGCCAGAGTCTCTTTACTGATTTTATATGTGTGTGTGTGTGTGTGTGTGTGTGTGTGTGTGTGTGTGTTAATCCAAGGTAAGACGCTTTCTACACAATAAATAGAAAGTAATGAAAAAACAACCTTAAAATTGGAATAATATTTAAAGAGCCAATATGGTGAGGATATGATATCTATTCAGTTAGTTTTTGTTTTGAGCCAGTCTCTTTACTGATTATACTATATCTATTAAGTGTTAATTTGGGATAAGAAGCTTTCTACACAGTTAAAAATTAGAAAGAAATGAGAAAACTGCCTTAAAATTGGCAAAATATTTGAAGAGCCAATATGGTGAGTATATGATATCTATTGAGTTATGAGGTGCAGTAGATCTGTATAGACCCTTCACTTACACACCTCATTCAATCCCCACACCATGGTCCAAGTGGATTTTCATTAAAAAAAAATGAATACATATAAGCCAATTAATATGCTTATCTGAACGTGTTTCTGCAGAAATTTTCTGCTAGCGATAGTAATGCCATCTTATGAGCCTTAAGGACAACTGAGGTCATTACAGCCCCTCAAAATGACTACAATACAACATTGAAGTATTTTTATAAGAATTAAAATTTTGGGCCAGGCGTGGTGGCACACGC
>PVHP010017165.1:0-14545 GCA_004024765.1 Zapus hudsonius
TCCTTTACATTCGTCACAAACCAGTTGGCCAGACGGGTTTATGAGGAAGTATTGGAAAATATGTCTGTTTCTGGGTCTGTATCCAATGAGCTCTTTTGAATACAGAGTCAGATTGAGCACAATAATATCTTGATTTTTCTATTATTGTTTAGTCCAAGATTGAGAACCAGTACATATAGATGGCTCTTATAGAATTGGCGTCTAACACATATTTGTCTAGACACTTAGTTTCTTATTCGTTATAGAATTTAGAGAAATTATACCAATCTGACTTAACCTTTACCTAATAGTAGAAAATATATTCCGTTATTAAAAGGCATTTCTCATATGTAACACCTCTATGAATATAATTTTAAGAAATTGGCAAACCATATAATACTTAAGATATCACCTGTTAATAATTTCATGTTGCGCACTTTGAAACCATATAGGCAAAACAATGATCTCTGAGACAAGCTACATTTATCATATTTGAGAATGTTACCTTTGAAAACATATGACAATTCACCCATTGGTAGAATTTTCAAAACTGGTCAGGGTTTACCTGGGAAAACACAAGTCTGTACCATAGTTAAAATCCAAACATTGTAGAATCAGGAAAATACCTTTGAACAACCCAGAAGGAAAGTTTTATTGGTCGATTAAGCATTTTGTCATCCTCCTGTCTCAGCTCTGTGAAAATACGACATGTGTTACAAGGCTTAATTCACTTTGAGCAAATGGTTCCATAGAAAGGCTTTACAATTGATTAGAAATTAATTTCAATTTATCTTTAAGCCGTTTTTGTATTTATATATATTTACCAGTAACTTAAAGGTTCCCACTTATTTGAGCATCTCTGCAGGGTAACCTGTCTGTTGATTAGCAAAGTGACCCTGTCCTAACAGCATATCGACATCCCATGCAGGTTGCCCATTATGTTCATTCCTTGCTGCTTGCTCTCTAGCTAGCTCTATTTAAAAGGCTTTCCAATCTAAAAACTGTCCTGGTCTTAGACAGGCTATAACTAAGTTACCCCAATCATGGGGAGTCATAGCAAAACGATGTAAAGATTCAACCAGAGCTATAGTGAAAGAAGCATTAATTCCATAGGTGCGAAGGGCCTCAGCTAGGGACTTCACTACCTTAAAGTCTAAAGCCTGGTGTTCTCTCTGACTATTGGCATCTACGAACACAGGACATGTTATCACCCATTCCTCAGAGACTGCCTTCCACACTTCAGGGTTAAAAGTATTTCTCACTGGCTGGGATATCTTTTCTTGATAAGACGGGGGTGAAGGAGCTGTGGGCTGCAGCGTGAAGTTCCTATCTCTATTTACACGCCCACATTCACAGCATTCTCTTTTCTTAGTCTTTTTTCTTTCCTTTTTTCTAATCCCAGTCTGGCTTAATAAATCTGCAAGTGACTGCATTTCCTCTTCTGAACTAGAACCATTCTCAGACTCCATTACCGGTGGCTGTGGGTAAAGCCCTTTTTTCTCTGCTTTTTCCTTTGTCTTAATTTCTTGTGAGCCCATAGATCTCTCTTCCTGCCACATTTCTAAAGCGGCTTGACCATTAGAGACAGCTTGATAACATCTCTGGTCGTCCAGGCAACTTCTGATTAGCTTCCAAATAGGTTTTTTTCTCCTCCTTAGGGTGCCTTGTTCCAGGGCAAAATCCAGGTCCCTTCCTAATCTATCCCAAGCAGCTAGTGTTAAGCTGCCTGAGACAGCAAACCATGGAGCCACTGTATCACATTCGTCTAAAAAAGCCTTTAGAGTTTGTTTCCTTATTTTCAGATCTTTGGATAATAACAGCTCATTAAGAGCCAGGAAAATTGGGTGCGAGTGAGTAGCGCCCATCTCAAAAATTATTAGTTTCACTTTTGTTTCGTAGTTTGCGCTGCAGACACAAACTACACCTGCTCCTTCTTTTATCTACAGATAAGAGCAAATATTCCTCCCCGCTTTTGTCGCGGATTCCCTTACTTCCCGCCTTTTATCGCGGATCCCCTATTTCCCCGGGGACTTACCAGCGCTGCCTTGAAATTGCTGAGAGTTCTGAACCGTCCTTTAGAGTTCCTCTACGGGCCACCACAATGTCGCGTCCCAGCTTGACCAGCAAGAAAGAACACGACCACGAGTTCTTCTCTGCAGCAATTTTATTCAAGAGACCTTGCAAGTTACAATCTTACTAGTTACTTCTTCATTCTTCTTCTTCCCACGCTCAGGATGTGCAGGAATTTTTAAGTCAAACTACAACCTATCAGCATTACATACGTATACATTCACAATTGGTCCATATACACGGAAGCATGCCAGGAATTAAGCCATTTCCATACCAGGAGTTAATAATCCCCTGGAATGCATACCTCGTGGAGGTAGGGAGCAGAAGCCAGCGCCATCTTTCAGGTGTGGTCAGCAGGCTCTCAAACAAAGAAAAGGACCGTGTGGAGTTCCAGGAGGTAGGAGTGGCAGGACTCAGCCCCGGGAATGGGGCCGGGCCGCCCCGCCCCCTCACCTCACAGGAACGGCTCACTACAGGGGAGACTATAAGGGCAGGCTCAAGAACATTCCTTGCTTTTAATTTTATATGTTTCCCCTAAACTGCTTCAGTTCCCACCCCCATGAAGAAGTACTACTAACTACTATTAAGGAATTGGGGCAACAACTAATTTGGCTTTTTTCAATCTGAGTGGGGTCATAGTGTGGTGTGGCAAGTTGGGGTACCTCTCCAGTGGTATCTATCTAAGTGACCCTCAAAGTGTATTGGAATAATGTAGGAAGATAGTCCTGGATAAAGGCATTGGGGTGGAAAGAAAAAGGCAAGGAGTTAGGGGAAATTGGGAAAACAGAAAATTGGGGCTCTTTAGGGCTCCCATTCTTGTAGACTTTTAGGCCTTGGAGGGCAATTACGGGAACCCAAGTAGATCTAGTTAAATTGTCACAGAACCATCTGAGTGTGGGCTGACTGGAAATGATAAAAAGTTAAAACAGAAATTGAGCACACTTGGTCCAAAAATTAACAGAATTACTGTTACCAGAATTGATAGGCATATATCTCTTTCACCATGAAGATTCCTGAATCCATTTCTAAAGCTGTTCACCAAATGGCATGGTGGTGTCTGACGTATTCTAAATCTGTTCTTGTAGATCTTGTAAAGCAGATGAGACATTAGCAGAATTATCGTGAATACATGCACATCATTTATTTAACCTTAATAATGACACAAATGTCACTGTGAGTCATTGTAAGCACATCTATCTAAAGTCATGCTGCTTTTCACAATTGCCACTCTTATCATTTGACATTTGGAATTAAGGCATAATTGGAATTATGACATTTCTTGGCTGTGTTGCACAAAGCTTTTGAGGCATACTTTACTTTCTGGCTACTTTCCTTGTTGAATTCTTAAGAACATGTAGCCAAACTGTAACTCTGTATTTTTTTATGGTTGGTTTCAGCATTTTAGGACAGACTTTTAGGGCTCTGGAAGGAGCTCTATGCCTTTGAGCCATTTTCTGGGATGAGTCAGGGCTGTGCTGGCTATGTGTCTTCTCTTGGAAGCACTGAGGATATTCTTTGTTCTGACTCTTCCTTTTCCAGGCTATACACTGACTGGGGTCCAAATTCGAGTCTCCATGAACTTTCTGATAAAGAGAAGAGGTGATGTACTAGAGCTGTAGGACCCTTTATAAGTGTCTCATTATCTCCTCGGGCCTGCTTTACCTAGGAACAGGAACCAGAATGTTGGTTGCCAATTTTAGTTATGGTGTTTTCAATTGACCTTGAATTCTACATATGGTTATTAAGCATTCAGAAGGAGTTATAACAGTATTGGACAAAAGCATGAATTTGTAAGTACAGGCATAATGTGATAACATCCCTGGAGAGAGAATATTTACTCGTAAATTTAAAACACTGGGATATGGATTTGTTAAAAAGCAACTAAAGTAGAATAAAGTCCTGACATCTCCGTTTTAAGACATCATGAGTACTGTTCCAAAAGTTAATTTAGCAGGCTTAGAGATTAATTGAGCTTCTTTTGTCATAGTACAAAGGTAAACTGGCTTTGAACTCCCCATTCTTCTGCCTCCACCTCTCAGGTGCTGGGACAAAAGGTGTAAGCCACCACACCTGGTAGAATCATGTGACTCCCAATAGTCCCTTAAAATGGTATAGGTGACACTTGGACATTAAAGCCTTATAATATCTATCTGCCAGAAAATTGAGAAGCCTGAGGGTATAACTTACAGCTTTGGGACAGCTCTGAATGGTCTCAGAGATAGAAAAAGAGTTGGATAGTTGTAACCATAAGTAAAACACTTGAACAGTCTTATGTTCTATCAAAAAACACAAATTAAGTGCTCTGTCAATGATTTTAGTTATTATGTTTTGGGAAACTCAGAGCCACAGAACTGGCACCGGAGACTGAGTGGAAAATTAGGACAAGTTTATTTTCAGGTCAGTGTGGGCCCAGAGGAATCTCTTCCAAAGACTGGATGCTGTTTCTTAGTGGTTGAGAGCTTATATATCTTATATTGGACTACTCTCATTATTGTTAGGTTTCAGAGTCCAGAGCCCTGACCTACTGCCAGAGACCTTGAGTATAAGATAGGCAAGTTTTACAGCAACAGAAAAATGCTTAATTAGTAGGCAGATGCCTGCAGCTGTGCTATTGAGATAATAAGATGATTTTCAGTACAGTTCAGAAGTCGCAAAAGAAATCATGGCCTTGAAACAATTAAAAAGACCATAGTGTTAGGACAAAAGACATAAATAAATAAATAAAACATAAATAATGCAAAACCTGTACAAAAAATACAAAAAAATACAAAAACCTATACAGTACAGGACACAACTTTAGGGAAGGGTGACTTCTGAGTTAAATTTCCTTACCCAAATTGCCATCTTAAGTATAATAAGCATTTACATTTATCTAAAATATTTACCTTTTAATTGACTCTGTAAGACAATATAAAAAGTTCCAACTTGGCATTTTGTTTAAGAATACTTATGAACTATTGTAGCAAGCATGAATAAGTACTTTCTGTTTTAAAACTGAACCTAGCAGCCTGTTTCCAACAACCTAACATCACCTTAAAGTACATTTATGCATATGTGTAGACTTTTAGTGGCTTTAACCCTCTTTGTGTCTAAACTAGACCAGGTACAAACTTAATTTTGAAATACAAATCCATAGCAAGCAATCTGATGTAATCATTAAGGGTTACTTTAAATAAACTTAATATCTCATTCTTGTTACCCATGACTAGATGAAACTTAGTGATGATATCTAACAGTTTGTGGTTAGTTTTTCTTTTTGGGGGGAGGGGGTTCTGAGTTAGTGCCTCATCCTAGCCAAGGCTGACCTGGAAATTACTATGTAGTCTCAGGGTGGCATTGAACTCACAGTGATCCTCCTACCTCTGTCTTCTGAGTGTTGAAATTAAAGGTGTGTGCCACCACTTCTGGCCCTAATAATTTATGTTTATATTGCATTATTTATAAATAACATAGTATTACAACTTGGTATTAACTTACTTTAACCCAAGAATTTTGAATGAGTCTACTCAAAAGTTGAGATGGCACACAGGTTGTCAGGCTGTGAGAGCATGGGGAGTCTTCCTTGCCTTCCTAAGAACAAAAAAAAGGCCTAATGAATGAGCAAGATTATTTCTTTTATAAAACCTGAACTACAAACCCAGCAATGACCATATAGTAAAATCACAATTCTTAGATATATTTAAATGTAGCTTTATACAAAGAAATCAGAAATTAATAAATAAATACTGATCTTGTTAAGACTCAGTTTCTCTAATAGTTAAAAATCTTGACACAGAAACATAGCCAACTTAATTAAATATTTTGTAGCTTGTTTTTATAACTGTCATTATGAACAATACAACATAGTAACTTAAAAAAGAGTTGAATCTAAATTGTATTCATGACATCATGTAATAAACTAATATTACCTGTTTACATGTTGTTGAATTATAAAATTTTAGTTTGTTGTAAGCCCCAGGTAAACCTGTTAATTGCTTAAGGGGCTTGTATTTATTTTGTAACAAAAGTATTCTAACGAAAAATATTGGAATTCTATTGTCCTGACATAGAGCTGCCAAAGGCAAGCAACACTCTGTGGCAGATGATTGAAACTGTCTGACACAATTTGAGCCCACTCTGGAGGCTCACTCCTTTTTCTGGGGTCTGAGGGGTTCTGTTTGGAGCTAAACTCCCCCACAATTATGACAAGTAAGAGGTGGTCCCAGAGTGTGTGGCCAAACTCTCCTGCTTACAAGCAAACAGAAAAGGGTGAGATGTTGGACCCAGCCTGGCTGTATACCCGAGAGCTAAGTTTTAATATGCATCCGGATGAGAGCCCGAATGGTAGCTCCTGCCTTTGTTCCTAGCATACCTGTGCCCCCCAGGAGGCAGGGGGGATGGCTGACAGCCCTAAATCCTGTTTACAAGTGCTAATAGGTTTTACTCCTGCTGGCTGAGTTTCTGTACCTGTGTTCCTGATTTTATTGAAAAGTTTAACCATTTTTCCCAAGAATGTGGTGGCTATAGAAGAGTGGACTTCTTTCTGGTCATTTATTTTACTGTACTAGTTATTGTGCATGATGTTTTTTATGATGAAACAATGCTGTTTCCATTTTATGGCTCTGTAGTATAATTTTAAATGAGGTATCATGACTTTCATTTGTTTCCTTTTTTCAGCTGGATTATTTTGGCTACGCTGCCATATGAATTTTACAAGTTTTTTTTTCCTTCTATTGCTTTGAGGAATGTCATTGGAATTTTGGTGAGATTTACATGGAATCTATGGATTTCCTTTGTTAATATGACCCTTTTAACATTATTAATCTAGGAACCTGAGAGTTTTTCCATCTTCTAATGTATTCTTCAATTTCTTTTTTATTTATTTATTTTTTATTGTCCATAATGAGTTACATTGTTTAGTGGGCCAACAATGAGTTGTTATCTCCAATTCCTCATTGCCCCCTTCCCTATCCCCAGTCAGCTGGATATCCTCCTCCATGGGCCGTCTGGATCAGTCTTTGTGGTAGGGGACCATGGAGAGCCTAGTATTCAGCCGGGTTCACCTGACCCAAGTGTGTTGTTACTGAGGGTTGCCATGCCTCTGATATTCTCCCCCACCACGGCTTTCACAATCTTTTCTTCAATTTCTTTTCAGTGTTTTATAAATTTTATGTAGAAGTTTTTCACCTCCTTGTTTAGTTTTTTTCTTAGATTTTTTTGTTTTTGTTTTTGTTTTGTGTTAACTTTTCATTGACAACCTCCATACATATGCTTTTGAGACTATCATAATTGGAATCATTCTCCTAGTTTCATTGTCAGTGAGCTCATTGTGGGTGTATAAAAATGTTAATGATTTTTGCTAAGTTTGCCCAATTTTCTGTATTCTAACTCAAAAAGTGTAACTTTTCCTTATCTCTCTATTACTTCTTTGGATCCTGGCTAAAATCCTAAGCATGCTTGCCCAGACACTCTTGTGTTTTCTGTTTCTTTGAAGACTACTCTATCCCCATATAGCTACTTGCCAATCCACACTGCTGAACCAGCCTGATTTCTGGACCCTAACTCAAAAGGCATGAATTTCAGGCTGGAGAGATGACTTAGTGGTTAAGGCATTTGCGTGCAAAGCAGAAGGACTTGAGTTCAATTCCCCATTACCCACATGAAGCCAGATTCACAAGGTGGCCCATGTGTCTCGAGTTCATTTGCAGTGGCTGGAGGCCCTGGCATGCCCATTCTCTCTCTCTCTCTCTCTCTCTCTCTCTCTCTCTCTCTCTCCTCTTTCTCTCTCAAATGAATAAATAAAATAAACCTTAACCAGGATAACCGTTTTCTTTATGCAGACTAGTAGAAAGAAGTGAGACGTTATGAATGAGGGGTAAGGGATGTGGGAGGGGAATGGCTTAAGCATGAGGATAAACCATATTAGGTTCAAAACTATAAAATCCTTATGAGCATACTGTAACCTATTGAGAAAGTAGTGAGCGTCGACTGGCAAGAGGGGCTACATAAGAGAGAACCAGTCTGGTTTATTATTGGTTTTAAGCAGAGTTGGAATATATTAAGCAGAGATATAATGGCTGGGGAGATGGCTCAGCAGTTAAAGGCTCTTGCCTATACAAAGCCTGCTAGCCTGAGTTCTATTCCCTAGACCCAACTAATAATGGATGTACAAAGTGGAGTTCATTTGCAAAGGCAAGTGGTCCTGGAGTGTCTTAACTATGGGCAATACTATCCCATAGAGTGGCTTCCTTGACTGCATAAAAAGGAGAAAGCTAGCTGAGCATTTAGCATTCATCACTTGCTACTTCTATCTGCTTATATGCAAATGTGAGACTAGCTTCCTGTTCATGCCATGCTTTCCCTGCAATGATGGTCTTCCCCTAAAAACTATAGGCTCTTTCCTTCCATAAGTTGCTACTGGCTCAGTATTTTGTTCCAGCAAGAAGAAAGTAACTTTGCAAGCAACACTCTGTGGCAGATGATTGAAACCGTCTGACACAATTTGAGCTTGCTAGAGCAAGAAAGTCTAACCTATTCTGGTGTTCTCTCCTCTGTGAGACATGCCATTATATAGACTTAAACAATATTATTTGGGTGTTTTGAGACAAGGTCTCTAACCCAGGCTGACCTGGAACTCACTAAAGAGCATTTTATTCTATGGATTTTCTGGGGTTTATGCTACAAGGGTGTAGAATTTATTTATTTATTTATTTATTTATTTATTTATTTATTTATTTATTTATTTATTTAGGTTTTTCAAGGAAGGGCCTTCCTCTAGCCCAGGCTGACCTGGAATTCACTATGTAGTCTCAGGGTGGCCTTGAACTCATGGTGATCCTCCTACCTCTGCCTCCCTGGTACTGGGATTAAAGGCATGCACCACCACACCTGGCTTAGAATTTATTTTTATTTTGTTCTTTTGAAGGTGTGCATTGCCATGCCAGGCAAGGAGTGTAGAACTTTAAGTGTTCTACCCTACCTCTAAAAATCAATTTAAAAAAGTCTTAAGTGGATTGGTAGACAGTAATTTATAAATCACAAAATCAAATTTAGCTCATTTGTTTCTTTGTAGAAAAATAGAAAAGAAGAAATTAACTAATACATGCTTCTCAAGGGAAAGTAGCAATTAAGTGCCATTTAAAAATATTTATTGACAATAACTGTATAGTTATATATATATATATATGTATTTAATTTTTTATTTATAGGAAATGCAATAAATTGTGGGGGTGGGAGGGGGAATGGGAGGGAGGGGGGACTCATATAGTAAACTAAACTAATAATGAATTGACACCATAAACCCTATCTTTTATACAGTAAGTTACTGAGGAAGTTGAGGGCACCACCTGGTACGAGGGTCCATGAACAGAATGGGAGGAAGCCTAACCTCAAGAATAATTTCTCAGGCCTGCATCTCCCTTTCCCAGGTAATGGTTCCTTCCCACACTGAGATGTTGATCAAAGAGACACACAGGTCCCCAAAATGTGACAGACTTCTGTCAAAGCTCTTGAATACTAAAATCCCCCATAAAATACTTGCACATTGAACTCAAATATATATTATAACTATTTTACACCATGACAAAGTTGATTTTTTTTCAGGGATGCAAGGATGGTTCAACATATATAAAAATTGATATGATACAGTGTATAAATGATATCAAGAATGAAAACCACATGGTCATCTCAATAGGTGCAAGAAAATGCCATAATTACACTTTGACAACCCTTCCTGATAAAAATCTTGAATAAACTAGGAAAGGAGGATAACATTTCAACACAATAAGCTTATATATTCTTAGCTCATAATTAATACTATACTGAGTGAGAGAAATGAAAGAATTTCCTCTAAAATCAGAGAAAAAGACAACTGCACTGTTACTACTCTTATTCAATATAGTATTTTAAAATATAGCTAGAGCAATCAGAAATAAAACAAATAAAAGGGATACAAATAAGAAAGTAAGAAGTTTATTCCTGTTTCCAGGTGTTATGATTTTATAGTTAGAAAATCCTAAAGACTACTGGAATTAGACAATTAGCCAGCTATTGATTACCCACCTAGGTTGGGTGTCACTATTTCACAGATGGGCACTTCTTGACTTGCTTGTCTGTGCCATATAGCAGTGTGTTCTGCACTCTCAGGCCATCAGTCGGTGTAATTTGAAGATGCCTCCTCCTCTCTCAGAATATCATTGGTCTGGTTCCCCTGGCAGCTCGTGCAACACCTTATGGTATTACCCAGGCTGGCCTTGGAACTGAGTTTATTTCTGGATTCAGCAGAGTCTCTCTGTGTTGTGTGATACCAGTCTGTGGAATCTTCAGCAATAGGGTCTTTTGCCTGAGGTTGGTATTCAAGGGCTGTGACAAAAGTTTGTCTTATTTTAGGGACCCTGTGGGTCACTCTGATCAACAGCTCATTGTAGGAGGTAACTACTTAATAGGTCGGGGAGCTAAAGGTCAGCATCCTTTGTACCATTGGTAGGCTTTCATCCCCCTGCCCCTTTTGGGGCCCTATCTACCTCCAGAACTTGTTGTACAGAAGATAGGATGCTATGGAATCATATTATTGTTAGTTTAGGTTTGTGTACATCTCCCCCCTCTGTTGCTTCCACCCCTGCCCCCATTACCTTCTGTCCCCTTTGCCTTTCACCTGAATTGCTCAGAGGCAGAGAACCCCTGACTGGTAAGGGGACCCAAGGCAACCCTGAATGGGGACCAAGAACCCCATCTATGTGGGAAAGTCCTCACTAACCATAGGTCCTCAGAAAGGTTACTCCTGCCAAATGCTCACCAACCTAGCAATATTTGTCTCAATTGACCAATAATAATCTCACTCTCCACTGGATACTCTGTTTGTATTTTTCAGAAAGCAATGTGAACTGGAGACAACCTAACTCCACCAAAGGGACATAACTTGATGGGGGACACCCAAACAGGAGACCATTCACCTCAAACTCACCATTTAGAACCCTAACACCACCTCTAAGGAAGTGAGATGGCGAACAAAAGAGCTAGTCCCACAGCAAGGCAGATAACTTGGGGAAGGACAATGGAGAGAGGCACCAAGGGTGCCCAAAATTGCCCAAAATACAAATCTACAGACTCTTAAAAACCTAATAACTATACAAAATATAAACTAACCCACTATGACTCAGGGAAATTTGCAGAAGAGGGGGCAGAAAGAATGTAAGAGTCATGGGGGGAGAATAATTAATGCATAAGAGGGAATGTCATCATGGATTCAATGACTTTATCTAAGAACCTATGATACAGAGCATATTGTTGTGTTAATATATGTTATTTTAAGCCAATATAAATGTTAGAAAAAGAAAAAAGACTACTGGAATTATTAGTTAATTTTGGGTTTATTAATAAAACTCAAGACAGTTGATCTATATGCCTGTATTTATAATTGGTAAGATACAGTATGCAGGCTTTCTGTTTTTCCTAAATTTTCATTTAAAACATCTATAATTACAGCTTTCTGAATTTTCATTTTTAAAAGAGATAGAAAGTTATAAATATGATGTGTACTTCTGGTTTTAAAGAAGGTTAAATAAAATATTATACTAAGGGTCATTAAATTTCTTTTTTCTGATTAGACACATTTGAAGGGGTAGATAGATGATTCAACAGTTAAGGCACTTGCTTGCAAAGCCTGACATCCCAGGTTCGATTCCCCAGCACCAACATAAAGCCAGATATACAAAGTGTTGCCTGCATCTGGAGTTTGTTTGCAGGGGCAAGAAGCCCTGGCACTCCCATTCTTTCTTTCTATCTCTCTATCTATTTGCAATTAAATAAATAAAAGACATATTGAATAATTATTATTAAAGGTCATCAAATTTATAAGGTCAAAATTTCACTTCTATAAAATGAACACTTGATTATTTATTTAAATATTTTATTTATTGTTATTATTGTTATATTTATTAAGTAGAAATCTTGTATGAACAAGTCATTGATACCACCATTTCCGTCTTCCCTGACCCTATTACACTGAGGGCTGTCCTGAGTGGAATTGTTGGTATGCACCAAGGGGTTGTGGACTATGAGCTGTTGAAGCAGCAGGCAGTCATTGGGTGGAAGGGCAATGCCTCTGGGTATTCCGCCCACCATGGCTTTTATAATCTTTCTGCCCTCTCTTCTGAAAAACTCCCCAAGCCATTCTGGGTGAGTTTAAGTCTACTGTAGTGTTGAGCTCTTAGCAGCTTCTTGAATTCTGCTTCAGAACATTTTGAGTATTCTCAGTGTCCTGGCTCAGGTTGTCAGGCTTGTTGTGGAAGCTACACTCTTGCTCATCTCACCACTTTCTCTGTGGCTCTCCTGGGCCCTAGCTGATGTGTTAGGGGGTAGTTTATTTCCTGTCAGGGAGTCAGATATCATTTCTGGTCTTGTTGGTAGAATTAGGTTGTCCATGGTTCTTGCTGCCTTCCCAGCAGGCTGCATAGCATTTTCCACTACTATGATAGTAGGGAGAAAGCTTCCAGCTCAGTTCAAGCTTAAAGTCTCAGTGCCCTACAGCTAATGCAGGTGGTATCTTCAGCTGTGATGGTTAATCCTGATGGTTAATTTAATGGGATTTTGGATTTAATGGGATTTGGAATCTACTCATTCATAGGTTTTCTGATTTGCTGTGGAGGCAGCTTTCTTGCTCATCTCATCACTTCCTCAAAGGTTTCATTTGGGCCCTAGATGATGAGTTAGGATTGGTTCATCTCTTGCATGGGTGTCAACCATCATCTCAGGTCCTGTTGGTAGAATTGGGTTGTCTACAGTTCTCACTGTCTTCTGAAAAATACAAATAGAATCAGAAGATGTCCCCAGCTTCTTTGAGAGATTACTGTACAAAAGTAAGGATTTTATGGTATTAATTCATGATGGGCTTAGATTAGTGTATATCTTCCCCCGCCCTCCCACTCCCCCATCCCCTAAAATAATCTTTTAAAACATTTTATTGACAATTTTATATGTGTTTATAATAATGTATTTTGATAATCCCCTTCCACCACTACCTGTTGTCTCCCCTCCTCCACAGCCCCTAGACCGAATGAACCCCTTCCTCCCACCAACCCGTTTCTCTCCTATTTTTATGTTTTTTCTTTCTTTTTATTTTCTATTTATTTATTTTGCTTTCCTTCATCACCCATGATGGCATGTTTGTGGGTCTAATATCATACAGCCTCTGTGAGGTTGTGAATGGCATACAACATTCCAAAGCATTTCTCACTAGTCTCTGGTTCTTACACTCCTTCTGCTACCTCTTCCACAATGTTCTATGAGCCATGACAGGTTTAATTGAGTTGCCTCATTTAATGTTGCATGTTTAACTGTTGCTTCCTCTCAGCACTTTGATAAGTTTTGAGTCTGTTAGTCACTGCCATTCCTGAAAACAAGCTTCTCTGAGAGCAGCAGTATATGAACATAAACACAAGTAATTACAGGACAATTAGAGGGCACAATTTAGCCAAACAACAGAGCTTCACCTCTAGTGTCTTCCAAGCCATAGATTTTAGGCTAGGTTTTCAGTACCAGCCATGAATTTCCTCATGTGGAACATGTCTGGCTTGCCAGTAGTATACTTCACAGTATCCAATGCTGAATAAGATTCTTGATAACTTTTCTTCCCCAGGAGCCTTTCTAACACTATGGAAGCTAGCCAGCAAGGAGGAGGCTTTCATTCAATACGAGCTTGATTTCTCAGTATCTATCAGCCAACTCATTTGGTGTCTTCAGCAGTAGGGCCTTGCATTCTAGTTAAGGAACCAAGAGCATAATCAATAGCCTGTATTTTGAGGGTAGATTTGTGGGCCTCTCTGACTCACTGGTGGAGAGATGCATTTCTGTCACTGGTATTTTCCTATAACCAACTGTTGCGGTCAGCTTTCTAGTTGCTGCGCAGAAAGAACCCAAACAAAAGCGGCTTGTGGAGGAATGGGTTTATTTGGCTTACGGACTCGAGGGGAGACTCCATTCTGGCAGGGAAAACGATGGCATGAGCAGAGGGCTAGACATCACCTCTGCCACAGCACTGCAAACAGTGGCAGGAAGGTGTGCCAAATACTGGCAAGGGGAAGCTGGCTTATAACCCCATAAGCCCACCCCCAACAACACAGCTCTAATGACGTTCTAATTCCTGAATTGCCATCAGCTGAGGATCGATCTATCAGAACACATTCATTTGTTTGTGGGGGACACCTGGATCAAACCATGGCACCACCTATGGCTTGAATTACATTTTTACATAATTCTCAGATTTTTAATTTCTAAGAGTCAAGACAAAAAATGTTTCCAATAAGTGATCCATTTTCCCCAGTCTTTTAGTCATATTTACTTCTCTGTGAATGGCCTTCTTCATCCTCCTGATGCAGTATCTCAGACATCACATAATGGGAAAGCCTCCTGACTACACAGTGCTTCAATTCAGCATAAAGCAGTTACAGATATAGTCACGTCCCATCACCCCATGAGGCTTCCCCTTCTCTTATCCCTTTCTTAAAAAATTGTCTCTCTG
>PVHP010017165.1:14645-34926 GCA_004024765.1 Zapus hudsonius
AGCGGTTAAGGTGCTTGCCTGCAATGCAGAAGGACCTGAGTTCGATTACCCAGTGCCCACGTAAAGCCAGATACACAAGAGGGCGCATGTGTCTGGAGTTCATTTGCAGTGGCTAGAGGCCCTGGCGTGCCCATTCTCTGTATCATTCTCTCTGTCTCTGTCTCTCTCAAATAAATAAATAAAATATTTAAAAAAAAATTGTCTCTCTGTTCTTTTTTTAGTGTTTTTTTTTCCATATTTATTGCCAATAATTAGATACACTGCATGAGCAAGTTTTATGTTGGAACTCCCATTTCTCTTCTCCCTGTCCCCAACCCATTGGGGGTTCTTTTTTATATAAACAAAAAGGCTGGAATATAAGAGGCCCGGAGCTCTCGCCTTCCTCACAGCTGGTTATACTCAGTCTAGATCTGGGATTCTGGAACTATCTCTTTTTATGGTAACTGAGGATGACTCTAGGCCAAGAAGAGGAAAATGCCATTTGAATCCCCATTGGAGCACATTATCCAAGGTCCTTCCCTCACTGGGAAGTTTCCTTCTTCCTCTTCCTTTATCCCTTAAAACCCTCTCTGATCCTACTCTCTCCAGCTCTCTTGTTCTTTCCCTGGTGTTCACTACATTTCTCCACTTCTCACCCCTTTTTCTTCTCCTTTCTCTCTCTTTATCTTTCTCATTAAAATAAAAATCAAGAAATACTTTGTCTGAATGCCTGTATCTCAAACCCAAAACCTGACATTTCTATTATGGTTGGATAAATTGTTGGTTGCTACTGGTGGAAGACCTCAATTCTTTGCCATATTTACTGCTTTATAGTCACTTAGTGTCCTTATGAATAGCACCTGGGTTTTCATAGAGCAAGTGATCTGAGAGATATCACGATAGTAATTTCAATGCCTTTTATGAGCAAGCCTTACAAGTTACACTTCACCATATCCAAAATATTTCATTTATTATACGTTAGCCTTTCACAGGGAGTACACAAAGATGTTAATGCCAGGAAGCACAAATTTTTGTGGGCTGTTTTGGAAGAGTTTATCATTCATCATATTGGGCTTGAGGACATTTCTGTTTTTAGCATTTTAAAATATTATTTTATTTTTTATGTTAGCTTACAATCTCAGAACCTTCCCCCTCATTCTTAGAAAGCACTGCGGCACTTCCAGCTGAGAGCATAGCTGTTCTCCTGAAGGGATCACTTTACATTAGTGACTAAACAGCCTCACATTTCTGGTGCTTTGACAAATAGATAAGGGAGATGTGTGTGCCCCAAAGTGCCAAGCCACAAGCCTCATAGCTTTTTAGAGGCAATTTACATAGCACCTGCTTATCCTGTATTTGTTTATTATGGCTTTTCCATACATGTTCTACTGTAACATGTAGCAAGCACTGGGACGGTTTGCAGTGCTCTGGTTGTCATCACTTCCTTTTAATATGTTGATCTTGATGTAGCTGTCCCCATGTCCCTATTCTTATGACACAATCCCTACCATCAAGAATTGTGGTCCCAAAAATCTTTTGGTGTAGCAGAAGGGTGAAGATCATTCAATCTTCTATAGCTTCTCTCATGCTCCTGAGGGATATAGTTTCTGCCTAAATGGGACAAAGACTTTTCTGTCAAAAACACAGCTCTCACCTCAGATAGTAAGAGTTTATTTTAGAGCCAAATATAAGTGACTGTGGCCTGAGAGTACACATTCAGGTTATCCCAAATACCACAGAATTGGATAATTCTGACATTTTAAAAATTTCATGAAGTTTTTATAGTCGCAGAATGGAAGAAGGTTGTATATTAAGGCCCTCTTCAAATACACTGGAGGAAACCTCGGGTAGGTGGGTTACAGCAAAACAGGAACATCTCTGCTATAGGCTTCAGATGCTATCTTCTGACATTCTTAGCCATTGGATTAGTGGAAGCTAGTGGTTTGTTATTTTCCAAAATATTTTCACTTGATAGTCACAAAAATGTTAATTCAAATATAGAGGTGTTCAATAAATGGCTATTAAGGAGTCTAAAGATAGTCCATGATAATTTGATTCAGAACTTGCAACATTTCATCTCTCTACAATGATAGAGAAATTTTAATCAGTCAAATCAGCCTTGTTTGAGGTAGACACAGCTGCTTTGGAAAAAGTTATTTCACAGCTTCCCCTGTTGGCTAAGTATCACATTTTTGTGCATGCAGAGGCCAAACATTATTGTATGCCCCATATTGCTAGAAAGGGTAATTCCTAGGATCTCATATAGATGAGGCTGAGTAGTAGGCAGGAAAGCAGTCTTCAGGAGATCAGAATAGCTGGAAAATCTATGAAGGAAGAAACTCCTCCACCATATCAAATTATTAGTCATCATGATTGAAGTGTCATTTTTTGTGTCTTCTGCATCTAATATAACATTTACATGTGACATATAATAGAAGAATTATACTTAAAGTTAAAATAATCAAGAACACAATATGACCTAACAAAGAGAAGATAGTAGATAAGGGAAGTAGGCATCTTAAACAACCAAAAAATATTTTGCATATGACAGCATATTCCTTAAACAGATGTTTTCCCTCTACATCTACTGTCATCTGTGCTTTATGAAATACTTTACTCAATGTTTGGAGGATTTGAGATAATTCATCATTTTTATTTTGTTCAGTTTGTTTCCATATCTATAACTTTATGTGCAGATATTATCCTAGGAAAGAATGGTCTTTAATATGTAAATGATTATAATTCTTATTTCTAGATAACAACTTAATTTGTCCTATTACATTAGTATTGCACCAGATTACACTTTGAGCAAGTAAATGGACAGTCACATTACAGAAGAAATAAGATTAAAATATAATAGAATTTTGAATTTCTTCCTAACATAATTAACCTTTTCCTGTGTACCAAATATTATTGATGAAGCCAAACCTGTGAGAAATCTGAATTCCATAGGTTTGTGGGCATAACCTAATCTTATTTCTAGTTTCACAGTTCAAGAGGGAAATGGGACTCCTATGGAAGTCATTTTGTAATATTATCCATTTGTTTCCCATTGTCAGAAGATGAGTGTTTTTCAGTATTTTTCCAATTACAGCTAAGTACAGGATTTTTGAAGACTTATTTGAGGAGCATGGATTCTTACAGTTCACTGTCTTAACTTACAAATTCTATTTTTTTTCCAAACTAGAGTTTCTCCAAAATAAACTCCCATAGCCCTTTCCTCTGCACTAAGAACTGTCAGCCATTGTCCTGTAGCTACTTTGGATTCCATCTGTACTAACGATCCATGTTGTGCTAAAATGCAGACTTTTTCCCACCTGTGAGTTGGGTAATAGTCTTGTATAGTATGTCTATTATTTTTAGTCAATTCTTATAATTCATCATTTAAAAAAAGTTTCCAATTCTTTTCCTTCTTTAGTAGCACCTCCTCTATATGTCTTACTTTTGAAAGTGAGCCTTTTCTAAGGAATGTCTTTCTTCATTTGCAGTGAATTCAGCATGCCTAAAATTCCTAGTCTAGTGCTTATACTTCTAGCAAGGTCTCTTTTGATTCTAGCTTTTGGTGAATTTTGACTAATCCACATCAGTACTGTTGCCATTAAAAACTGATTGGTTTTGAACAATTTGAATAAAAAATAATCAATTCAAAATCTTTGGGTATTCAATATAAAGTATTGAATAAGGTAGAAGTTACAACAAGGTATGCAGATGTCTGAGATATTGTAAGGAATTCCAGAGCTTTCCAGGCCTGATAGTATTTGCATCATCTGGAATTTGAGTCCATCAAGTTACTTCTATGAATTAGAGTTCATGTGGTTTATAGGTATGGTTTTTCTCATACTGTGGTGTGGTATCCAGCTACAGCCACATTTACAGGACAAATGGTCAGCAATATAGTTTATTGCACTCAGTTAAATTCTTGCCATTTTCCTTAGTAGGAAGAACTTCTATTGTCTTGGATATAGGGGCTGTGTATCTAAAATAAAAAGACCCTCTCCAAAGGGAATTCTTTTAGGTAGATTTAAATTAGGACTCCATCAGTCTGAAACTTGGATGTTTTCTTTACCAAATTATACTGAATAATAAGAGTCCTTTTCTGGAGGTGTGGGTAAGAAAACAGGCATAACAAAATCATGGTTCAAGAAAGGACATAGTATTATTAGTCTCTAAGATTTCTAATACATACATATATATGGAGAGAGATAGAGTTTTGAGTTCATTTACTTATGGTTCTTAATTGACAATGAACTCAAAGGTATCATCTAGCTTTTCTGAAGTCTATGTTGATGTATCATCAGGAGGAGTTTGTACATTCTTGAATTAGGGAATATGAATCCAAGATATTGTTCCCTGGAGTTCTACAGCAGTGGAAGTGGTTAGAAGTATTTGATATGGTCCTTTCCACTGAGGCTAAAGGGAGTCATTAATGTGGTGGTGTCTTCTCCAATAGACAAAATTATCTGTTTTTAGTTCATTCAGTTTTTCATATCCTGGGAGCTTTTGTAGACAGATTCTGTAACCAATTTTGATATTTTAATTATCATTTCTACAAGTCCCTTACAGCAGTGTACAGTGTCTCCCTCTAGCAGAGATGACTCATGTGATAGGTAAGTTTTGTTGTCAACTTGATGTTTTCAGTAATCTTGTGTGGGCCTCAGAGGATGTTTATAGGAAGGCAGCCTCTCAGCAAGGGGCAGGATGTAAAGAAGCTCAAAGAAGCTAGAAGTAAACATTCTTTCCTGTGTGGGCAGTGCAGGAAGGAAATTCCAGAGAAGCCATTAAGTCTGGGATAGGATTGCAAGACCCCACCCTAAGGCTATATAAAGGGGAAGGAAATTTCTCTCCCCTCCCCTCTTGCCTGTTTGCTGTGATATGTATGTGGTGTTGGTGATGGGCTTCTCTCTATGCTTGGGCCTGTAAAAGGGAGTCAGCCTCTTTCACCATTAGGGACTGTTCCCTGGATTTATACCTTCAATAAATCCTTTCCTCCCATAACTGTGTCTGGTTTGGAGATTCATCCCAGCAGTATATGGCTGACTATGACAGCTCATAAAATCCTTCATCAATTCTCATATGACACCCAGTGATTATTTCCAAAGAAGGGATTATTTGATATTTTTCAAAAGTGGTAGATCTCATATTTAGGAGAACTAATGAAAGTGTTTTAGGCAAGCTAAAAGATTTAGTTATGTTTGTCAATTGATTTTTATTATAGTGACATGTATTTTCTTGACCAATTCAGAGTACTGAGAATGATAAGCATTGTAAAAATGTGTGATACATCAAATTCTACAAATAGAGAAACACACGCCTAGTTGCCACGGACCAGCTCGGCCGGAGTGCTGGGACCGAAGGATCAGGGCCTTGGAGAAGTGGACAGGGATTCGGCTGAGTGACAAACAGACACAGACTCAAGGAGAGTGTATCTGAGTGCGATTTTACTGAACATTTGTCAGAGTTATATACAGTTGATTATTGTAACAGTATTCTTTGATTATACAGGCAGTTACAGTTTCTTTGAATAATTAAACCAAGAATTTCAGCAGGTACATGAGAACAGACAATAGAAAAGCACAGATGATTATCACGTAAATGGTTTTGACACAAAACTGTGGTTAGTCAGGCCTGGCCTGACTTGGCGCTTGTTTTTCAATTTAAACATTCAATTTAAACATGTAGTTTTCAGGCATTAAGAATTTGTTTTTAAGGTTTACCATGATATTCTCTTTTCCGTAATGTTAACCCATCTGTCACCTTTTTTCATAGATCCCTGTATAAGGCAATGGAGCATCAGTGGGCTCAGGGAGTTTCCTTATCCTACTAGTTTCTTTTTGATCTTTTCCTATAACTCTCTCACATCTAGGAATCTCTTTCTCAATACTTTCCCTTAATAAGTAATTCTTCTATTGTAAGTCATCTAGGACTCTTCCCAAAAATCCTTTAGCTGCTTTCAATCTCTCAATTGCTCGTAATAATGGGGGAGTGACTGAAGGAAAAACTTTATTTTTCATTTTCTCTTGGGAAACAAATCAACATAGTTTATTCCCTGTTTTCGTGAAGGTGGACTCAAGGAACTAGAAAGAAACAATGAGTTAGAGCCATGAGCAGGTATTATGAAAATCAGAGCGATAAGAGAGCAGCCGAGAACACAAAGACTTGGAGTGCACAGCCTGTTCCAACGGGCAGACTTCCTTGAAGCAACTGCCTCAGTCTATGCAATTTCTCGCACAAACTTCGTCAGAGTTGGTGTGACACCTAGTAAAAAGAGTTCTATGATCAGTAGTACATAATTCAGCAGGAATGACCTAAGAAGAAATAATTCTTCCATATTTTTTCTACCAAGGCAGTAGCTTTATAGCAAGGGAAAACTTCAACTTAATGGGAAAACATAGGGGATGCCTGTATCTATCAGATCAAAACCAACCCCATCAGTTCCGTCTGCCCTATCAATTTTTGATGGTAGTCAATGTGCCTACCATGGTGACCACGGGTGATGGAGAATCAGGGTTCGATTCCAGAGAGGGAGCCTGAGAAATGGCTACCATATCCAAAGAAGGCAGCAGGCACGCAAATTACCCACTCCCAACCCGGGGAGGTAGTGATGAAAAATAACAATACAGGACTTTTTCGAGGCCTTGTAATTGGAATGAGTCCACTTTAAATCCTTTAACAAGGATCCATTGGAGGGCAAGTCTGGTGCCAGCAGCAGCAATAATTCCAGCTCCAATAGCATGTATTAAAGTTGCTGCAGTTAAAAAGCTTGTAGTTGGAACTTGGGAGTGGATGGGGCGGTCTGCCACAAGGTGAGTCACCACGAGTCCCACCCCTTGCCTCTAGGTGCCCCCTCGATGCTCTTAGCTGAGTTTCCCATGGAGCCTGAAACCTTTACTTTGAAAAAATTAGAGTGTTCAAAGCAGGCCGGAGCCACCTGAATACCGCAGCTAGGAATAATGGAATAGGGCAGCGGCTCTATTTTGTTGGTTTTTGGAACTGAGGCCATGATTAAGAGGGATGGCCTGGGGCATTCGTATTGCGCCACTAGAAGTGAAATTCTTGGACTGGTTCAAGATGGACCAGAGCAATGGGAAAACATATAAATTAACATTGACATATTTATATCCTTGTACTGGAGGCATTCAGATAAAAATCTAATTGCCAGGTTTCAAATGGCACATTTGGTCAATGCACATGTCCTATATTCCATGAAGCAGTTGACCAGAGTTGTATTTAGGGCATATAGAGCACTTTGAATAAATTTTATGAGCTACTGTTGAGGAGGGATTCCAAAAATATTGTCTACCTCAAGAGATTATTTTTTCTGGTGCCCAGTGAGGTTAATTATATATGTATTCCAGGAGAAGCAATTGGGCTCTTTGAGGTTTATGGGCTTTCCACAAATACCAAACTAAAGATTATTTTAATAATTTAATAATAGTAAGAATTCAAATTGCAAACTTTCTACCAGGTACCCTTTTCTTGTGGTGCTGTCTATTAAGTCTAAAGAAGGTCATATATAAGATAGAAAGGGTGTAATGAATAAGGCATTTGGTTTCAGGGAATGTAGTTACATGCAGTGCAGTACTTTTTGCTGCTTCATCAACCAAATTAGAACCTTTTACTTCTACAGTATTGTTCAAATTTCTTGGGGTTTTAGTAATGGATAATTGTTTGGGCAAATATATGGCATCTAATAATTCTGAGATTTGTTTACTATTCCAAATATGCTGACCAGAGGAAGTCTAAAATCCTCTTTGCTTCCACATCATGGCATAATCATGCATTCCCTCCAAATACATAAGAACAATCTGTATTTTGTTTACCTGCTAAATGACATGTTCTAGTTAAGGCTGAGTTCAGCCCTCTGAACAGAGTTAATTCCAGACAAATTAGCACTTAATTATATCCAGAGTTGAGGTAATTGCATATTCTGTCTCAAAATGCCCTTGTTCATCTCATAAATAAGGAACATCAGTAAATAAAATGAATTCTACATTTTCAAATCTCCCTAGGGGAAAGAAGTTTTCTAGTTATTTGAGTAGTCATGTTTATTCTCTTCTAATTCACCTGGTAAAGGTAGTAAAGTAGCAGGATTAAGATAGTTATAACACACCAGGCAAACCTTTAGAGATGAAAAGTTGGACTACTCAGTGAGTGATGCAGGGTGTGATGTGAATATAGCAAAAGTTCTACAAAATGGTGAGAGGAGATCCTAAATAGACTTCCTCAGCTGTCATCAGTAGTGCAGCAGTTTTAGAGTTGGACCTCATACAAGGAAGGTGTCCTGTGGCCACTCGGTTTAGTAGACAAAGAATTAGGTTCCATTACGGTATTTTCAGACAAATTTTCTTTGGTTTCCTTCCCCCATCTCTTCCCTTTTCCACCCACCTTGTACCCTCTCTCAGAACATAGCATCCTTTCTGAAGAACCCATTTTATAAAGCAGACTCCATTTTGTAAAGCAGACTCCATTTTGTAAAGCAGACTCCATTTTTAGACTTACTTCCCCCTCCCTAAAGAATGTCTGGTCACAAAGACCAGGAAATAAAAAAAAAAAAGACACCATATAAGGAAGCATATGGCTGTCCTGGAATGTGGGCTGGCCCTGGGATGTGGCTCCAAGGAAGTAACCAATCAAGAGGCATACAGATACAGGAAAGGAGCCAATAGAAATACCACACACCCTGTGACCTGAGCTATATTATAATTAGCTTCTGTCTATAAATACCCTGCTCCTTTGTTTTTCGGGGCTCCATCTTGCCTGGACATTCATCTGCCTGCTTGTGGAGCCCAACTGCACAGCCAATGAATAAAATCCTCTTGCTTTTACATCTGCTGGTGTGGTTATTGGAGTTTTGGGGTACGCTCTCCTGAGAGAGGCCTTGGGGGTCTTTCACTTTCTACTTTTTATTATATGTTTATTTTGTCCTTTCTATCCTTTTTGTCACCTCTAGTTCACAAGTTTTCTGCTGTCTTTAATCCTTACCCATACCCAGTCTCACATCCCTTTATTTATATTCATACAAAAATCAAAATTAAGGTAAACATATGAGAGATAAGATGTAATTTTGTTTTTTTCTGGGCATGGGACACCTCGCTTAGTATAATTCTTTCCAATTCCATCCATTTTCTTACAAATTTTACAACCTTTTATCTTTAAATTTTAATAAAACTCCACTGTCCCATATTTTCCTGGGTTTTATCTTAAAAGGAACCATAACAGCCTTTTCATTGAATTGTATTTTCCCTGGGAATTGCTAGAGAGGAAATAGAAGAAGGTGCTATAGGAGGGGAAAGTGAAGATCTTCTGACCGGTGAGGGCAGAGAGGGGCATTTAGAAGCAGGTTGAGAAGAATTAAGTTTTTGAGAATTTACCTCTAGTTTTGACACAAGTTCTAAGATTTTTAAATTATCTACTATCTTCAATATCTTTTTTCAATTCTGATACACTTTCTAAACTTTCTTATTAATTTTTTGTAAGTTAGCAAATTATTTCTTTTACTAGACACTTCTAAATTCCAATTAATGTAGGTTTCCTACTCATTATCTTTTGGTTTATTGCATAGGATCTCTAGCTTTCCAAACAAAAATATCAATTTTGTAACATTAAAGATTTTCTACTGAGAGAACCAGTCATCTTTGGTCTGATTTCCCCATTTTTCTAAATATAAGAAATTATTTTGATTATTTTATATTTGACAAGAGTCATTTGTGGCCCACTATGTAGTCTATTTTAGAGAAAGTTCCATGAGCTTCTATGTAAAAATGTGTATTCAGTATCTGTTGGGTAGAATATTCTGTATATATCTATTATTTTGCCTATGAGGTGGTTTAACTGAGGTTTTGAGACAGGGTGTCTGAGCCCCTGAAAGTAAAATGCAGGAATGTTTTCAGGCTTGCCCTTGCATTCTCTGCTTCACTAAATATCAGAGGAAAATTTGGCTTCTTCTTATCTCTTGCCTAGGTCTAATTTTCCACACCTGAGCCCCTCCCTGGGAGGGAGGTCTCCTTTCCTAGAATTCAAATCTAATCCTGGCATTGTGGTTGGTCAAACTTAAACCCAGAACTTGGCATCATGGCTGGTCTTTTCCTGAGCCAGCCTCTAACTCAGACCAAACAGCTGTCTCTCTGGCTCAAATGAGCCAGGAGGTAAAGCCCACTTCATTACCTTACAGTTATAAAACACTTACCAGGGGATAAGCTCTCTCTTTCCCCTGGCAGCTCATGCAGTGCCTTTCAGCTCTGCACTACCTACCATCTGGGGGCTGGTTACCATTCTGGATCTCACAGGGTCTCTCGATGCTGATAGTTGGCTTTCTGTGGTTTCTTCAGGAACAGGAACATATCTCAAGCCTGGGCTGGGCATTCAAGAGCCTGTCTTGTTTTGGGGACCTCATGGGTCACTTTGGTCAATAACTCAGTGAAGGAAGGAGCCAATGACTGGGACCAGGAGTTGCCAGACTGATCGATTTTTCACAGGCTTAGACTCTCTCCCCTTCTATTCTCAGCCCCTCTTGCTAGAGGACACCCACTACTTGATCAATAGGTTACATTATGAACATGAGGATTTTATGAATTTAAACCAATTTTGGTTTAGTTTCATGTTTAAGTCATCCCCTTCCCCCCATTCCTTACCCCATTTTTATAGAGAATCATCTCTCTCAACTGGTTTGCGTAGAGTTTATGGTTAACCTGTTTAGGAACGGCATATGAGGGAGAATATAATTCTGTCCTTTTGAGAGTTCACTTAGATCTGTTCCAAGTCAGAGCATTTTTGTCTAAATTTTGATATGTCATTTTTCCTTTCAGCTGAGTAAAATTCCATCGTGTAAATAGACCAGAGTTTTGTTAACCATTCCTCCATGGATGGGCATTTGGATTGATTCCAATTCTTAGCTATTATGAATTGAGCTGCTATAAACATAGTTGCACCAATCTTTTATTTCTTTCTCAGACTGAGTATCTTTACCTATAGATGTGTTTCTTGGAAACTTTTTAAAAGTACAGTTAGCCATTCTACCTCTATTTATGAGTAAGTAAGGGCCATTTGTATTTAAGGCTTTTATTGAGAGATGTTTACTAAATCCTATAATTTTGATTTTGTTGGTTGTTTTCCTGGTTGATTGAATTATTATTTGCTCTTTGATTTCTCTAAATTTTTTATTAGGCATTTGATTCTTCATTATTTCCTTCTCCAAAAATTCATGCTAGGGGTTTTTTGGCACACTGTGTTGGACCTGATTGATTCCTTCTTATCTTTCCTTTGTTCATCAATTCTCATGAAATTTATTATTTTGTGTGTGCTCATAACTGAGACTGTCTTTCTTCCTCCTCTATGTATATTATTTCAAGTGTTTTCTGCAGTGTTGGCTTGGGTGGTCCTGTACTACTTTTGTTTGTGAGTGTTTTAAAAGTTCCAATTTCCCTATTAATTCTACAAGACAGCTTTGTTAGGTATCACAATCTTAGTTGGATTTACTTACTGTCAGTGTTTGAAATATATCATTTGATACTTCCCTGTGTTGCCAACAAGAGATCTGATATTACTCTTATGTTTCTACCCTTATAGTAGAATTAGTTTTTTCCCTTAAAGATTTCAACACTTTTTTTGATTTGTACTTTTGACATCTTCTCTATAATATGTTGTGTTAAGGTTCTCTGGTCTTGTCTATTTGGGATTCTAAGTATGTCTTGTGCTCAGAAATGTATTTTTTATCTATAATGATGAAATTTTCTGCTATGATTTTATTAAATAAGGTCTATATGACTTTAATATTTATCATAACTCTTTCATCTATCTTATGTATTCTTTCCTTGGTCTCTTGATTGTATACCAGAGTTCTTAGACACTGTCATCATGCTTTTTTATTTTTTATTTTCTTTATTGATGTTTCAATGTATTATTTCTTCAACCTTTCCTCTCTCCCTAATATCATTTCTTTTGCTTCACTGAATTTATTGCTCGTGTTTTCCTTTGACAAAAGTCTCTTTTTTGTTGTTAATTTTTCCATGTTGCTGACTCTACCCCCATATTGCAGATTTCTTAATTTGTTTTTTCCCCTGAATATTTTTCTCTATATTGCTAACTTTCCTCCCCAGGTTCTGGATTGAATGAATCTGCTTGTTATTATCATTTTTCAGTCCTTTAATCATTGTTACCAGCAAACATTTGTAATCCTCATCTGACATTTTCTCAATTTAAATATCATTGAGTTGAGTAGTTGAGGTTTTTTGGTATAGTCATCTTGGCTTGTTTTTCATATTTTCATATTTTCTGTGTTGTCTCCAGTTCTATATTCAGACTTTCTTATTGCTCAGTTTTCTCTTGAAGGCTTCATCCTCAGTAACTGTGAGGAGAAAAAAAAAAAAAACTTCTGAGATAGCCACATCAAACCATTCAAGATATACATATATATAGAGAGAGAGATAGATAGATATTCCATTAACACACCATTGATAATCAGAAATCTGAAAATGGAAACAAACTGTTGAGTGTACTTTGATGTTAAAAATTGTTTAGAGTAAATGTGGAAATAGTAAGTGGGTTACAAAGAGGAAGGAGGGAGTGAAGGGAAAAGCTAGGTAAATAACAGAAAGGAAAATGAATATAAGGTGAGAACAGTATAGACTCAAAGAAATAAAAGAGAGAAAGATTAGAAAAATTAAAATGGAAAAGCACAAAAATATTTGTCATTAAAAAGCACTAAAACAAAATTAGATAACTATAATAATCGGAATAAAAAATAAAAATGGTCAGGCATGGTGGCACACAACTTTAATCTCAGCACTGGGGAGGCAGAGGTAGGAGGACTACCATGAGTTCAAGGCCACTCTGAGACTTCATAGTGAGTTCCGTGTCATTCTGGGCTAGAGTAAGACCTTACTTCAAAAAGAAAAACAAAACAAAATAAATAAAACAAAAATATTTAAGAAGAAAGCTAGTAAGTTAAATTCAAAATACTACTAAATATAGAGAAATGAGAGAAAGAAACACACAAAAAAGCTAAGGAAACAAAAAAAAAACATTGTCCAGTAATAAAAAATATGGGTAAGCAAATTGGGTGAATATATGAATTGGAATAAAAAAATCAGGAAAAAAAATAAAAATACAATACAACAACATTGCTTCTAAAAGGGTATTTAAATATGAGGGAATCATTAAGGTCAAAAAATGTGTTGTTGGAGCAACTTCTTTATGGGTCTTCAAAACTTGGAGAATGCCAGTTATAAACGTGGTGGTGGGTCAATGAAACTTGTGGACTCTTCTCTTTCCTTTGTTTATTCTGTTGCTGTGTCTGTATTGGACAAATGTCTGATGTCTTTCAATTGTATTCACTTTGATAGTATTCCTACTTTGCAAACTAGGGGCTTTGCCAGTCTCACTTTACTGTTGAGTAAATGTCATGGTTTGATCCAGGTGTCCCCCACAAACAAATGAATGTGTTCTCAGTGATTGATCCTCAGCTGATGGCAGTTTGGATTTTACAATCTCGATGGAGCTATGTTGTCGGGGGGTGGACTTATAGGGTTATAAGCCAGCTCCCCCTTTCCAGTGTTTGGCACACCTTCCTGCTGCTGTTTCCAGTGCTGTGGCAGAGGTGATGTCCACCCCTATGCTCATGCCATCGTTTTCCCTGCCAGGATGAAGTCTCCCCTCAAGTCCATAAGCCAAATAAACCCATTCCTCCACAAGTCACTTTTGCTTGGGTTCTTTCTGCGCAGCAGCTAGAAAGCTGACTACAACAGTCAATTAGGTAGGTTTTATCATCTTCCTAAGACTCCGCAAACTATATTCCCAGTGGCGTCTAATATTTTAGCTGTGGAAGTTTCCCAAGTGCATTAGGATTATAGAAAACAACCAGATCACCAAGATGATTACAAACAAAGGAACTGTCTTTGTACTTTGTACTTTGTACTTTCAGTATTTTCAGTATTTGTATTTTCTCCAGAGTATTAATCACTCTACTGGAGCAATGCAGCTGTGGGTATCAGCCACCTCTCTCAAATTTCAGAGTTCTCAGGCTAGGTCTTTTTTCTATGCAGTTTTCAAGGAACTTTTCACACTCTTTGTGGATTTCTGAAACTTTTTTTTTCTCTCTTTGTAATAGTCTTTTTTGTGATTCTTTTTCTTGGTGGATGAGTACATGTATGTGGTTCATACACATGTGTGTGTAGATGCACACACCTCAGACACTCATGTACACAGGCCAGAGAAAAACATCAGGTGTCCTGCTTTATCACTCTCCAGGGTGGAGTAAACTAACTTGGTAGTTCTTGACCCAATCGTATCATCTGTCACATCTTATTTTCAAAGAACATGAGCCTATCAGGGCACAGTAATAAGCCTACTTTATCCTAGAAGGACATTAATATGCTTATAAGTATTCCTTGATAGGGAAAATAAGGCAAATAATACTAATAATTATAGCTAACATTTAAACCATGTTTAATTTGTACCCAGACAATGCTTACATATTTAAATTGATTTCATCATCACCAACTACCATATTAGTAAGGGATTCTTTTCAAATGGGGATGGTCATACTTACCTTACAGGTTTGTCATGAGAATGAAATGAGTAATAATACACAAAAGTACTTATAAATGTGTAGCCAAGTGATATTATGCAATAACCATTAATAATTTGTATGTAAAACTAAAAGCAGGGCTGAAGAGATGGCTTAGCAGTTAAGGCATTTGCCTGCAATGCAGAAGAACCAGAGTTGGATTCCCCAGTGCCCATATAATGCCAGATGCGCAAGAAGGTGCATGCATCTCTCGTTCATTTGCAGTGGCTGGAGCCCCTGACACACCCATTCTCTCTCTGTGTTTTTCTCTCTCTCAAATAAATAATTAAAATATTTAAAAAAAAACTAAAAGCACATGTCATAGGAAGAGACCATACCTCTTCTCCCATTAGTGAGAAGTTAAGACAGGAAGGGTAATTGGAAAAGTTATTAGATTTGTATACTATTTTTAACTTTTTTACTTTTCAGAGTATGTTCTCTTCTAGGGGCCCCAGTCTGAGCACAAAGGCAGCAGCTGCAGCAGGGGCTGCTGGCAGTCTGGGCTCCTGGCCTGAGCGCTATCTTGTGCCTGGGGCTGGTGGGGAGGCCCCGGAGGGGGAGGGGGTGCAGAGGACTGCGGAACAGGCGGAACTGGAGCCTGGGTAGCTGCTGCCTGAGCTGGAGCAGGAGCCCTAGCCTAAAGAGGAGCCCCCACCCCAGCTCCTGGCTCTAGGTCTGGCTTGACAAGCCCCTTGCAGCCAGGAGGAGGAGGAAGAGCTGGGCTGGTCGAGGATGACTCCTGGGATGGCGCCATTGAGGACCCAGAACTGGAAGCGATCAAAGCTCAAGTCAGGGAGGTGGAGGAAGAGGCTGAGAAGCTGAAGGAGCTGCAGAACGAGGTAGAGAAGCAGATGAACACGAGTCCTCCTCCAGGCAATGCTGGACCAGTGACCATGTCTATTGAGGAGAAGATGGAAACTGATGCCCGTTCCATCTATGTTGGCAATGTGGACTATGGTGCAACTGCAGAAGGGTTGGAAGCTCACTTTCATGGCTGTGGTTCAGTCAACCGTGTTACCATACTGTGTGACAAATTTGGCCATCCCAAAGGGTTCGCATACAAAGAGTTCTCACACAAAGAGTCGGTGAGGACTCTCTTGGCCTTAGATGAGTCCCTGTTTAGAGGAAGGAAAATCAAAGTTATCCCCCAAACGAACCAACAGACCAGCTATTAGCACAACAGACCGGGGTTTCCCACGTGCTGGATCACCAACTACAGTTGTGTAAGCTACTCCGTTTCCTTGCTCCCTTTTACTCCCTTGGGGGCTGCTCATAGAGTAGGTGTGCATAGGGGGTAGAGGGTTTTTTTTTTAACCCAGGGCTCTGGAAGGAGACCAAAGCGTTGAGCTTGTATCCTTCCCTCCATCTTCTCCCTGCATTTTGCAGTCCTCATGCTCCTGTCCTGCAAGGTCTACCACCCACCTCACCCCTCTCCTCTGGCTCCTGGCCCCTTCAGTTTGCCTGGTGATCTAGTTTGTTTCCTTTTGTGTTTTTTCTCTTTTGAGTGCCCTTCTTTCCAGGTTTCTGTAGCCAGAAGATATCAGTTCTGCTCCCAGCGGCTCCAGTGTAAATTTCCCTTGTCCCTGAGGAAATGCTCCACTTTGTTTTGTGGGGGGATTTGGATGTTTTTTTTTCAAGTTTTTTTTTGTTTTGTTTTACTTTTTTTTCTTTACCTTTTTCCCTTTTATTTGGAGGGAATGGGAGGAAGTGGGAACAGGAAAGTGGGAGGTGGATTTTCTTTTTTTAGCTCATTTCCAGGGGAGTGAGAATTTTGTTAAATTATATGTCACAAATAAAGTTGTTTATGAAGATAAAATAATAAATAAAATAAAAAACTCTTCTAGTTCTAGTTATCATTTTTAGTTTCCTTATTCCCATATGATGGATGAGTAGCTAGAGTCATGTTTACATGTGGAAAAAAGTTACCTTTTCATTTTGCAGTTACCTTCCCATTGCTGGGACAAATACCCAACCAGAGGTAGCTTATGGGAGGAAACAGTTTATTTCAGGATTACAGATTCCAGGGGAAGCTTCATGATGGTGGAAAAAGCTGGCTCACTCGAGTATATATCCACAGCAGAGATAGAAAAACTAGAGCTCAAGCTGTCTCTGAATAAACGTAGGTCTGGACTTCACCTTATGGTCTGTACCTGGTGACACATTTCCTCCAGCAAGGCTCCACCTCCCAAATGCTCCAATCTGAGGACTAAGTAGGAAACTTAATCAAAGACACCTATGGCTATGTGGATATTTTACATTCAAACTACCACATTCTGCCCCTGGATCCATAGACTGTTGTTACAATCAGCTAGTGCAGTGCTTGTAGTCCCTATTATACAGATAAAGAAACTCAACCTTTTCTAGAAATATATAGAGAGCACTAGTGATCAGTGGTACTTAGTGGGATCTGCTCACAAGGATCCTGGCTCTATTCATAGTGAGATAGATAGATGATTGATTGATTGATTGATAGATGATAAATAGAATAGATGGATAGATAATAGATAGGTGATATACATACATACATATATATATATATATATATATATATATATATATATATATATATATATATATATATATATGATCCCCCTATCAATCCCTTTAGTCTATTTTGAGTTTTGTGGAATGTATTGCGCTCAATTTTCCCAATCTCTTAGGTTCTGCTCATTTCAAAGATAGTACCACAACCTATGGGCTGTAAAAGAGCCAAACAGTCAAATTTTACTAACCAAATTGCCAGCCACTCTGGTATCTCTCCTCTCAATGTGGTATTCTGCTAAAGAGGCATGGAGGATATAGGGTTTTGCTGAGTCTGGCAGGCTTCTGGGACTGTCTCCTTCTGATAAGGAAGTTGAGGTAAAGTCTGAGGACCCCTATAAATCTTATCAATCCTGGACACTCCAGCCCCCAGGCAGGCCACAGCTGTGCCCTGAGATAAGCAGGCAATTCAAGGCCTAAACTTAGCCCAGCTGCAATAATAAACCTAAACAATAAGGGTACATTTCCTCTGCTGACATCACCATTCTATACATGTCTGTATACATGTATAGAGTAACGTAGGCCCCTCAATTTATCTATGCAAAATAGGTATCCAAAGGGTACTGGCCCCTACCAATCAAAATCATGAGATGCCCACAGATCTTGTCCCTACCAATCTCCTTGCATCCTATACTCCTACTTCTGCCAGTTTCTCTGTATAAACAACTGCTATCTATATGATAAACCAAAACTGCCCACTGCCGCATTTTCCCGAGAGTCTCATCTCTCATCGGCTCACAGCTATTCCAAGCCTCTGCTCACCCAGCTCGGTGGATGAACAGGGAGTTGATGCATGCTGTAACTTCCCCACTAACCCATGGACCCACACTCTTCCACTGTCATTAACTCTTATATACACTGATTTACTTCAACTCATCCCTATTCTGGGATTGGCCTTAGGAAAAGTAAAAATGACCATTTTCCACTTTTCTTTTATTATATATACTGTTATAGGTCCAGGGCAGGGGTGCTTACTCTATCCTCCAAGCATGAGATGATTACTACTACACCCTCTCCAAGTTGCAGTGTGTAATATACTTCTTTTATTTGGCAGAACTGTATCCTTCTCTAAGTATATTTTCAAATCCTGTATCTGTATATGCAATCTTATTTGAAAATAGAGTCTTTGCAGATATAATGAAGTTGGAAAGGCCATACTGAATTAGTTGCCTAATCCAATGATTAATCTCCTTGTAAGAAGAGAGAAGTTTTTACATGGAAACAAAGATACTGGGGAAAGATGATATAATGACAAAGACAGCAAATGGAGTAATGCAGGTGAAAGTCAAGGAATGTCAAGGATTATTAGAGCCAAGAGACATTGGGATCTAGGAATGGGGAGGGATTTGATGGTTAGATGGTTCAAGGATTTATCTATATCTTATGTTTAAAAAAACATAAAAAGATTGTGCTCAGATACACTTAATATTTACTTGCTATGTTACCTAGAGATACTAATTTCTCCTATTCTATGCCTAGTTTCCTTACTATAAAATGGGCAACTACCTTCCTGATGGAGTAGTTAATGGGATTGATACTATAGCATCCATAAATATGTTTAACGGGGTATATGAAGTATACCAGATACTCTACAGAGGTTTCACAGTTATTAGTTCCCTCCATCCCTCTTTACTTGGAGGTCAAGATTTTGGAAAAGAAAGACACATTTTGGACAAAGCAGTTATGCTTATATTAAAGGGGTGGACTTTGTCTTAGGTATAATATGCTTCTGGCAAGAGTGCCCCTCTCCTTCCCTCGTCTCCCCTCTCACACACATTTTTTTAGTATTTCAAGGTGGGGTGTTGCTCAAGCCAAGGCTGACCTGGAATTCACTATGTAGTCTCATAGTCTCAAAATTACTAGGGATATGGATAGTGGTTAAAGGCACTTGCTTGCAAGCCTGCTGAACTGAATTCCATCTTCCTCAGGACCCAGATAAAAACAGACAGAAAGTGGTGCACACATCTATAATCCCAATGCATCTATAGCAAAAAAAAATTAGAGCCATGAGAATCCAGAACCTGTATGCAGCAATGGCACAACAAAGAAAACTCCTATTTCAAAAGAAGATGGAAGAAGAAGAGAAACACTCCAAGGTGATTTCCTAGCTTACACAAACACACACACACACACACACACACACACACACACACACATAATGGCATAAGCTCACCCATACACATCATACATATACACATATAAATGAATGAATTTTTAAAGAGTATGTACGCTTTATATACTGTCTTGTTTCCTCAAAGGTATTCTCACAAATCCTTTTATGCAGATAAAGAAACTGAGACTCAAGTAGAAGAATCATTTATTCCAGGCCTGTAAAGATTAAAGTCTAGCAAATGCAAGATCCTCACTTCCTGAATCCTTGTATAAAACAAACACACGCAAAAAAAAAATGCCCTAGAAAGGAGAAACTAGTAGCTGTTACTTCCTTTATATAAGTTGCTTGCTTTTCATTTTTTCCACTTGCTGATGTCTTTTTAGGTTTGATGGTTGGAATATTTGCATGCATTTATTGATGATATGTGTTAATCTAAATGATATTTCAAATTGGAAGCTCTGCCATTTAAGCCATACATTCACCTCATCCTCACCTCTATCTAATAAGTTTTTTTTTAAATTTATTGTCCATAATGAGTTACAAAACTTAGTGGGCAAACAATGAGTTGTTATCGCCAATTCCCCACTGTCCTCCCCTCCCCCCTCAACTGGATAACCTCCTCCATGGGTCATCTGGATCAGTCCTTGTGACAGGGGACCATGGATAGACTAGTATTCAGCCAGGTTCTCCTGGCCATGCCTCTGGATAATCTCCCCCACCATGGCTCTCACAATCTTTCCGCCCCCTCTTCCGCATAGTTCCATGAGTCATGGTGGATGAGTATTAAGGCTGCTTTAAGGTTGTGAGCTTAGGGGGTCTTTGTGTCAAAAATCGTTGGTTTCTGTCTCACTGGCTTATTCTGTGTTGATTTAGTGGCTGTGGGCCCCTTGTTCATCCCGTCATTCTCTGTGGGGTTCCATTTGGATCCTCCACGATATGACTGTGGTGGCTTCTCTCTTGCCAGAATCTCAGCTATCAGCCTATGGTCAGTTGGTAGGGTTAGATGGGTCCCAGCTCTCTCGCTGCATCCTGAAAAATACAAACACAATCTCCATCGGAGAGTGAGATCAGTGTAGGTTAACAAA